>VWZO01011721.1:2935-25302 GCA_013396975.1 Bucco capensis | reverse complement strand
AGGGAGCTGCTGGAGAGAGTCCAGCACAGGACCACCAAGATTATTAAACGAGTGGAACATCTGCCCTAGGAGGACAGGTTGAGAGAGCTGGGTCTCTTTAGCCCGGACAAGAGGAGACTGAGAGGGGACCTCATTAATGTTTACAAATATGTTAAGGGCGAGTGTCAGGTCGAGGGAGCCATGCTCTTCTCAATGTCATCCAATGTTAGGACAAGAGGGTATGGGAGCAAGTTGGACCACAGGAGGTTTAATATTAACATGAGGAGAAACTTCTTTCCAGTAAGGGTGACGGAGCACTGGAACAGGCTGCCCAGGAGGCTGTGGAGTCTCCTTCTCTGGAGACATTCCAGAGCTGCCTGGATGCATTCCTGTGTGACCTGGTCTAGGTGATCCTGCTGTGGCAGGGGGGTTGGACTAGATGATCTTTCTAGTTCCCTTCCAACCCCTAACAGTCTGTGATTCTGCAATTCTGTGATTCATATTCTGAGCTGCATCAAGAGAAGCTTGGCCATCAGGTCGAAGAACGTGGTTCTTTTCCCCTACTCTACTCCTGAGATCCCACCTGGAATACTGAATCTGGTTCTAGAGCCTCCATTACAAGAAAGATATGGATGTGCTGGAAGTGTCCACAGAAGGGCCACGAGGATGATCAGAGGGCTGGAGAACCTCTCCTACGAAGACAGGCTGAGACAGTAGGGATTATTCAGTCTGGAGAAGAAAAGGCTCCCAGCAGACTTTTTTGTGGCCTTCCAGTATATCTGAATGGGGCCTACAAGAGGGCTGGTGAGGGCCTTTTATGATGTCAGGCAGTAATAGGACTGGGGGGAATGGATCCACACTAGAGGAGGGGAGATTTAGATTAGACGTTAGGAAGAAGTTCTTCACCATGAGGGTGGTGAGACACTGGCACACATTACCCAGAGAGGTGGTGGCAGTTCCATCCCTGGCAGTTTTGATGGTCAGACTGGTTGGGCTCTGAGCGAGCTGATTCAGTGGGAGGTGTCCCTGCCCATGGCAGGGGTGTTGGAACTACATGATCTTTAAGGTCCCTTCCAACCCTGACAGTTCTATGTGATTCTGTGATTATACATCTGCTCTATCTTTTAAAGTCTGTGAACTGCAGTATATAGAGTGGTTCTTACTGAGAAGTTGTAAGAACATTGTCAATTCTTAAAAAATTTTGAAAGCTTGTTTTTTTCCGTCCTATATTCTTCCTTCATTTTTGTCCCTCAAAATCTCTCAGAAATCTTAGGAGACATGTAATTAGTCCATACCATGTTAACCCCCAGCAAAATAGTGTGTAGCATATAGCCTGATAGCTTATTAACACACAGAGGCATTTGATATTGGATGAAAAATTAATTTTAAATTCCTGTGTAAATTAGTGGCAAGGGAATGTGATTTTCCAGCTCATATACACCTCTCCAATTACAAATCACAATTTTGAAGTAGCAATCATAACAAAAACTCTTTTGCTCATTCTGTCTGCTTTTGTTGATCATTTCTTAACAAGCTAACTAATGTAGGTAAATTTTTCTATGTATAGTTTCAAAAACAGGAAAAAAACCCTAGCATCATATTAAATCATGTTAATGATAATAACACCTTTTTTTTTCAGCAAATTTCCATTTTTGCGTGATAAATGATACATTTGCTGTACAAAACAGCAGTGTCTAGCTAGTTTGTGACCTGGTCAAACACAGTCACATTTAATCCAAGTAAAAATGAGAGGGATGCCTTCTTTCATCCCAGTTGCTTTTCTAGGGCATTTGAAAGAACTTCATGCATAGTTGTTAAATCATGAACATTAAATGCCCTTCTCACCCCGGGATGAATTCTCTCATGTTTTGAAAAGGCCATGGCAAAACTATATTTCATATTTTGGTTTGGTTTTCCTTTTAAAATATTCACATTGAAAACACAGTTAATTCTTTGCTAAAGTTAGACAAATTCAATATGACTTAAACAAGTGGACATCATCCCATATTGAGCACCACTGGCCTGGTTCTCAGAGACACAATGCTTCACCGCCTTGTCTTTGCTTTGCACCTTTGGAAAAAAACAAAGAAAGAAGAAAAAAACTAACTTGTTATATAGACACTAATTTGAGTCTCCTGAGTTGGAAATGGTGCTGAATTCAAAATACCTGCATGACATGGATTTTACAACCTGCAGTCACCTTTTCCAGGGTGATCACACAAGGTTTGCATGAAAGGCTGACCCAGGGACTCAGGCTGCTTCTCATTTTCTGGGCTGGCTTTTAAATCCTGTGAAGAGGTTACCTCACAACAGGTAGGAGACGAGAAATTTGGAGGGTTGTTAGACACTGTCAATATTNAGCTATTAGAAGATGATGTTTTTGAAAACATACTGCCAGCTTTCAGAGGAATATAGTCACTTTTAAAGGAACCTTGGCTAGAAGCAATACCCTCTTAGCAGAATTAATTCTGCTCCAGCCCAAACCAGGACAGATGGAAAGCACGTGGAAAGCTGTTGGGCACAGCAGGGCATCATGAGAAACTCACTCTCAGCTCAGTGATGTTTTCATGCAGGTCACAGAGCTGCTGCAATCTCACAGGCAGGGGCACAGTTTTCAGACTTGCCCTCTTTGATTTGGAAACAAAGAAAAGCCAACAAGACACACTGTTTTTCAAATCATACAGTGACAAATCCTTACCTGAAAAATACAACATTGAAAACAAAAGCTTAAGATGACTCCTTAATTCCTGCAGTCCTTCCACCCAGTTCTTTTCCTGGCTTTTTCTTTTCACAGAATCACAGAATCATTAAGGTTGGAAGAGACCTTTAAATCACCAAGACGAGCCGTCAATCTATCACCCCCATGCCACCAAACCATGTCTGTAAGTAGCACAATTATACGTTTTTTGAACACCTCCAGGATGGTGACTCCATCATCTCTTCAAAGTTTTCTGTAGTATTATTTTCTGTTGCTTCCTCCTTTCCTCCTTACCTGTCAACCCATTGCAAATATTTTAACCTGACACTTCCTGTAATATCCTGTCTGTTTTTTGCTTTGTGTCTCTGTCTTTCATGTTTCTTCCCTGATTTNGCCACAGAAAAGTTTACATTCCAATTCTCAGGCAGTAACACAAACATTCAGGCTTAAGCTATTAGAAGATGATGTTTTTGAAAACATACTGCCAGCTTTCAGAGGAATATAGTCACTTTTAAAGGAACCTTGGCTAGAAGCAATACCCTCTTAGCAGAATTAATTCTGCTCCAGCCCAAACCAGGACAGATGGAAAGCACGTGGAAAGCTGTTGGGCACAGCAGGGCATCATGAGAAACTCACTCTCAGCTCAGTGATGTTTTCATGCAGGTCACAGAGCTGCTGCAATCTCACAGGCAGGGGCACAGTTTTCAGACTTGCCCTCTTTGATTTGGAAACAAAGAAAAGCCAACAAGACACACTGTTTTTCAAATCATACAGTGACAAATCCTTACCTGAAAAATACAACATTGAAAACAAAAGCTTAAGATGACTCCTTAATTCCTGCAGTCCTTCCACCCAGTTCTTTTCCTGGCTTTTTCTTTTCACAGAATCACAGAATCATTAAGGTTGGAAGAGACCTTTAAATCACCAAGACGAGCCGTCAATCTATCACCCCCATGCCACCAAACCATGTCTGTAAGTAGCACAATTATACGTTTTTTGAACACCTCCAGGATGGTGACTCCATCATCTCTTCAAAGTTTTCTGTAGTATTATTTTCTGTTGCTTCCTCCTTTCCTCCTTACCTGTCAACCCATTGCAAATATTTTAACCTGACACTTCCTGTAATATCCTGTCTGTTTTTTGCTTTGTGTCTCTGTCTTTCATGTTTCTTCCCTGATTTAATGTCCAGCTGCAAAAAACTTATTTTCCCACCCAAACCTAGGCTTTAGCTGCAGCTCAGACCACCACAGTCCTCCAAGTCTACATACATTCTGCTACTTGTCTAATAGGTCAACTTTTGTTATTAGCTTGAGTATATCCATTAGCTCTGTGCTAAAGACGTGGGGTTTGTGCCACTGAGCCGGCAGGAGATGGAGCCCTGCAGGCACAGGAACCAATGTGCTAATTGAAGAGAAGGAGAAAGCTCATGGCCAGTCAAGGAGAGACTGAGGTTGTCAAGGCAACAAGACAGCTTTGCTGGCAGATCCATTCAATTCAGGAAATAATATTTTCTTGTTTTGGTGGCAGATATTTTACAAGTAATTATATAGAATCATAGAATGTTAAGGGTTGAAAGGGACCTAGAAAGATCTTCTAGTCGAATGCCCCTGCCAGAGCAGGATCACCTAGATGAGGTCACACAGGAATGCATCCAGGAGGGTCTTGAATATCTCCAGAGAAGGAGACTCCGCAACCCTCCTGGGCGGCCTGTTCCAGTGCTCTGTCACCCTTACTGTAAAGAAGTTTCTCCTCATGTTAATACTAAACCTCCTGTGGTTTAGATTAGTCAAGCAGGACTTCCTCTTATGGAATTCATGTTGACTACTCCTAATAAGCCTCCTTTCCTCCACATGCATGGAGATGGTGGCAAGAATAAGCCGTTCCATCACCTTTCCAGGGATGGAGGTGAAGCTGACTGGCCTATAGTTACCTGGGTCATCTTTCTTGCCCTTTTTGAGGATTGGGATGACATTGGCCTTCCTCTAGTCCTCAGGCACCACGCCCGTTCTCCACGACCTCTCGAAGATCATGAAATGCGGCCCAGCAATGACCTCTGCCATCTCCCTCAGCACTCTCGGGTGCATCCCATCCGGAACCACACACTTGCAGATGTTCAGTTTGTTCAACTGATCTCTGACCCAAACCTCATCAACTAAGGTAAAAACTACCTTCCTCCCATCTTCCTCTGCAGTTTTGAACTTCTGGGACTCCTGGTAGTTGGCATTAGCAGTAAAGACCGAGAAGAAGGTGACATTGATTAACTCTGCCTTCTCTGTATCCTCAGTCACCAGTGCACTCATTTTATTCCTCAAAGGGCCCACACTATCTCTAGATATCCTTTTGATTCCAACAAACTTAAAAAATCTCTTCTTATCCTTGACCTCCCTTGCCAGGTTAAGTTCTAAGGAGGCCTTAGCTTTCCTTGTCGCCTCCCTGCACCCTCTCACAACCTCCCTATATTCTTCCCACGTGGCTTGCCCGTTCTTACATGTACTATATATTTCCTTCTTATGCCTAAGCTTATCCAGTAGTTCCCTGCTCAACCATGCAGGTCTCCTAACTCTCTTACTAGATTTCCTACTCTTTGGGATGCACTGATCTTGAGCCTTGAGGAAAAGGTGTTTGAATACTACCCAGCTTGCTTNTGTGCATTAGTGTACAGGCATTTGAGTGAGTAATCACTGCTAGAGCTCTGCCTGACCAGCACATCCCCTGAGGTAACAGCAGAGCTGGCACAACAACCCACAAAAATCACAGGCTTGTTTCCTACAATCCAGGTTTTTCCCCCTCCCGCCTTTGAATCTAGTTTAAAGCACAGTTAATGAGCCCAGCCAACTCTCCTGACAAAATCCTTCTTCCCCTTTGAGAGAGATGCACCCCATCTGCTGCCAGTAGGTCTGGCATCCTGTAAGGTGACCCATGGTCGAAAAACCCAAAGTCCTGCTGATGGCACCAGCCTCGAAGCCCAGAATTGATCTGATGCGTCCTCCTTAGCCTTTCTGGGTTGGCCCCTGCAACAGAGGGAATAGAAGCAAAAACTACCTGCGCTCCCACTCCCTTGATCAGTTGACCCAAGGCCCTAAAATCTCACAGAAGGACCATCAATCCCAATAGTACCAGTACATCTCAAAAGTAGCATTAAATGCTGGGGTCCCCTAGCCAGCTTGCTTGGTCTGTCTGCCTGGTCTAGTCCGACAAAATGTGTCCTTTTTATCTAGGGCTCTTCCACCACTCCTGTAGTATGAATCTTCATTAATTACCTAGATGCACATTTTGCTCCTTCTTTTGTCATTTCTGTCTCGTTAGCAATCTTGTTTCTCCAGGTCTTTGGAGAATGGAATACTGTGATTTCCATTTGGCCTTAGTCTTAAAGCAATACAACTATGGAGAGCTGCTTAAAAAGCTTCCTAAGCAGCTTTCAGGAGAGCTGGGAATTATCAGCCCAAATTGTGACTTGTAGCAGAAGAGGGTAAGAAGGTTTTCCTTGGATTTATAACTTCTTCACCTAGGTTGTTTTCACTTTAAAAAAACAAACAAACAACAACAACAAACAAAAACACCTATTGAGATGAAAACCACTTTCATAATTATATGAAATATAAAGAATACTGACTGACTTTGAACTAAGCTGCGACTTCAAAGGCATAAGGAACTTCTTATCAAAATGTCATTTTCCCCATGATATAAGAGCTGCTGTCTTCTGCATTGCTGTAAACTGCCATTCTTATGCCTCCAAAGGAATACTAATCAATTTTTATAGACAGTCTTGCATCATTTTAGATGTCTGAACTGAGTGATCTTTGTAGCATACATATCTAAAGAAGCAACATTCACAATACTTATGCATAATTTACAGCATAGTTCCTTACACTTATCTAGCACCTTTCAGCTCAGGATTCCAAAGCCCTTTGCAGATGTTAATTAATTTATCCTTCCAGTGGTGCTTGCAGATGGGAGATATTAGCATTCCTCAGAAGTGGTCAAAAAAAGAAATTAATATCACTTTAAGCAAGTGATTGTGGCTCTGTAATGATTTTTTCACGAGCAAGAGAGAGATAAAATAAAAGAGTAATTCAAAAAAGTGTTATTAAAAATCATTATTTTAGCTTGCAAGACAAGTTTGAATGCTTTTAGTACAAAATACTATTTTTAATGTGGATAAGCAGTGAAGGCTCCAACTCTTACATTCATCTACCAACCTAATACTGAAACAGGCAGGAGGTGGACATCTAACCCCTAGTCACTTTTGAGGGTCTTGACCAAACACTCAACAGTACAAATGAGTTTATATCAATCCTTCCTATTCCTGCATTGCTCACAGGAGGAATTTAAGAACCTCATAGTGTATTTCTATTTTTAAATAATTTTTTAATTGTCTGCTTTGAGAACCAAAGGACTGATATTAAAACTCACAATTTTTTGAGTTTCTGAGAGCATTTTGACACTTCATCGAGCCTTGCTACTCCCAGCTCCCTTTATTATGTATGCCAAATTGAAGATGGCAAGAAGAAAATTACTTGGATGATGTCTTAACACATTAAACTGAGTCCTGCTCTAACTGAAGCCTATAGCAACACTCTGATTATTTGCTTAATGCTGATGTACTCTCAGCCACACCACAGAGCAAAGGAAAGCCAGTGCTGAGTAGATTAAAATGTTAGCAGTAATTAGGAGCCCAAATTCCATAATGCTATGGTGTTCTAATTTATATCTGATGCCTTGTTAAAATGGCTGTTCCTTGTTTATTCCTAAACAGAGTTATTCCTATGTCATCTTCCAGTGACTCAAATATTTAGTTGGGACTTTTCATTTTGAAAGGATCCCTTTTCCACACCACCCTTTCACAGGACTGGTGAAGAAAGGAGAAACTTTAAATTGACTAATTGTCCCTCCAGCAAGATTCTCTTTCTGTAACAGCCCCAGAGGGTAATATTTGTTCCAGTGCAGATGCACATTAGCTAAATATTCTTCCAAAGTTTTGAGTTTTTGGTTCTAGCTGAACATTCTGCCTTGCAGGTGCACAGTCACTTTTGGTTTGAGATCAGTAAAATCTTCCATGTGACCAAGAAGTCTAAGAGCATCTTGGCCCATATCAAAAATAGTGTGACCGGTAGGACCAGAGAAGTGATCATCCTCCTGTAATCAGCACTGGTGAGGGTACACCTCAATTACTGTGTTTTGGACCCCTCAGTACAAGAAGGACACAGAGATATTGGAGTGTGTCCAGAGAAGGGCAACAAGGCTGGTGAGAGGTCTAGAGCATAAGTCTTATGAGCAGCACCTGAGGGAACTGGGGTTGTTTAGTCTGGAGAAGAGGAGACTCAGGAGAGACCATATCTCTCCCTGAAAAGAAGTTGTAGTAAGATGGGGGTAAGTCTCTTTTCCAGGGTTAACAGTGAGACGACGAGGAAATGGCTTCAAGTTGCAGCAGGGGAGGTTTAGATTAGATATAAGGAGAAATTTCTTTACTACAAGAGTTGTTAAGACCTGGAATAGGCTGCCCAGGGAGGTGGTGGAGTCACTATCCCTGGAGGTGTTTAAGAAACCCTTAGCTGCTCTACTTAGGGACATGGTTTAGTGGTATGGTAGTGATAGGTATGGTTAGACTTGATGATCTTAGAGGTCTCTTCCAACCTTAATTCTGTGATCTCAGGGAATTTGCCTCTTGTTATCTCATAGGGAAACAAATTAAGAATAACCTTTCTAAGATTATTTTATGCTTTTTATTATTTATAATTCAAATTACCAGTGGCAGCTTTCATAGTCTTAATTTAACGCTACTCTGGCCTGGGATATATAATCTGTGTTTATCACTAAATCTAACTGGCCTGTATCAGGAACAGTGTTGTCAGCAGGAGAAGGGAGCTGATCATGCCCCTTTACTCAGCTTTGGTGAGGCCTCACCTCGAGTACTGCATCCAGTTTTGGGCCCCTCAGTACAAGAGGGATACTGAGGTGCTGGAGAGGGTACAGAGGAAGGCTACCAAGCTGCTAAAGGGCTTAAAACACAAGCCTTATGAAGAAAGACTGAGAGATCTGGGCCTGTTTAGCCTGGAAAAGAGGAGATTGAGGGAAGACCTCATTGCTCTCTATAACTACCTGAACGGAGGTTGTAGAGAGGCAGTGACTGGTCTGTTCTCCCTAGCAGAGAGTGATAGGATGAGGGAAAATGGATGGAAATTGCACCAGAGGAGGTTCAGATTAGATATTAGGAGGAATTTCTTTCCTGAGAGGGTTGTCAGCCATTGGAACAGGCTGCCCAGGGAGGTGGTTGAGTCACCATCCCTGGAGGTGTTTAAGAGACAGGTGGATGTTGCATTGGGGGGCATCATTTAGCAGGTTGATAGGGCTGGGACAAAGGCTTGACTCGATGATCTTCAAGGTCTCTTCCAGCTGTAACTGTTCTATGATTCTATGGTAACATCACTGTAATGAAGCAAAAAAGGATAAATAAGTCAGAAGCATGAAACTTTTCTGGAGGCAAACCTTTGTTGTTACTGGCATTGAAAAATTATGTAAAAATAGTTAGAATATTGAAATGCTATACAAGATTTTGCACCATCAGTGTAGTGATCAATATAACGCAGAAAATAAATACAAATATGGACCTATTCAGTATGCCATCATTAAATCTTAGCAGTATTAGCTATTTTTTTCTATAGCTCTATTTACATCTATAGAACACCCCATAACTTGTTAAGCACCTTTTCTGTGACTTAGGGCATTTTTGTGGTTCATCACTTTTAACATCTCATCTTGTAGGGGTTCAGCAACAACAATTCCCCCGCTGACACAAGTTACTTTTGGTGAATTCTACCTACGTGCAAAGTGGGCTTCAACCCATATCATAAAAACAGGACTCATGGACACCTGGGGCTTTTACCTTGTTTCCGTCATGCTCATTTATAGGCAGTCATACAACTCTTTTGTGCTTGAGTCCTCCACTTGCTGCTCAGGTAGGCATACCAAGCTCTCTTTACACCAGCTCATTCAGTCACAAAGTCAGACTTCAGACTGCTGGGAGATATATTACGGGCTTGGGACCCACAGCAGAGCAGACAAAGATCTGGCTAATCTGCTATTGATATCCAAGGTGGCTGATCTGGACCTAACCCAGGTTTGTGCTCATAAGACAAACAGTGTGCTGAGTCCTGAAATTGGATGACACCAACTCCTTGCAAGGTTACAGGCTTGGAATAGAGTGGCTGGAAAGCTGCCTGGGGGGAAAAGGAGCTGGGGGTGCTGGTTGACAGTAACTGAGATGAGCCAGCAGTGTGCCCAGGTGTCCAAGAAGGCCAACAGCATCCTGGCTTGGACCAGCACTAGTGTGGCCAGCAGGACTAGGGAGGTGATTGTTCCCCTGTACTCAGCACTGGGGAGGCCACACCTCAACTACTGTGTTAAGTTTTGTGCCCCTCACTACAGGAAAGACATTGAGATTCTGGAGTGTGTCCAGAGAAGGGCAGCTAGGTTGGTGAAGGGTCTAAAGCACAAATCTTGTGAGGAGTGGGTAAGGAAACTGGGGTTGTTTAGTACGAAGAAGAGGCTTAGGGGAGACTTTCTCACTCTCTACAACAACGTGGAAGAAGATTGTAGTGAGGTGGAGGTTGGTCTCTTCTCCCAGGTAACAAGTGATAGGACAAGGAAGAAGTGTCTTTGAGCAGCACCAGAGGAGGTTCAGGTTAGATATTAGGAAGAATTTCTTCCTCAAGAGGGTTATCAGATACTGGCACAGGCTGCCCAGGGAGGTGGTAGAATCACCATCCCTGGAAGAGTTCAAAAAATGTATAGATATGGTGCTTGGGGACATGGTTTAGTGGTGAGCATGGTAGGTTGGGTGGATGGTTAGACTCGATGATCTCTGAAGTCTTTTCTAACCATGATTGTGCGATACTATGATTTGCAGAAATCTCTGGCTTGTCATGACACAAAGAGTCTGAAAACTGGAGCAACAAGGATGCTACCTGTGGGTTTGACCCTGGGATTGTTCAGCCTGGAGAAGAGAAGACTTCGGGGGGGCCTAATAGTGACTTTCCAGTACTTAAAGGGAACTTATAAGAAGGCTGCAGAGGGCCTGTTTGCAAAGGCCTGCAGTGAAAGGACAAGGGGCAATGGTTTTAAACTGGAGAGGAGGAGATTTAAATTGGACATTAGGAAGAAGTTCCTCACCACAAGGGTGGTGGAACACTGGAACAGGTTGCCCAGGGAGGTGGTTGAGGCCCCATCCCTGGAGGCATTCAAGGCGAGGCTTGCCAGGGCTCTGGGAAACCTGATCTAGTTGGGGATGTCCCTGGCCAGTGCAGGGGGGTTGGACTAGATGACCTCCAGAGGTCCCTTCCAACCCTAACCATTCTATGATTCTATGATCTCTTTCAAGATGCTTTTTGAGTCTTTCCTGTCTCCCTGGACTCTGATGGAGTCCTCCAGTGTTAATGGTTGTACCTTGTGAAGACTTCAAGATGCTGTTTGTTAGACCATGGTACTACGTGCGTTAGAACTGGATCTACCCTACACAGCAACACACTTTGAGTTTGGATCATACACAGGCAAAGGTCCTCTCCATATAGGATTTGTGCTGGCTATAAGAATTTATGTTGGTTTTATGCTAATTAAAAAAGAAGAGAAAAAGCCTGTTCTGGCATAAGCTTAGAGAGATGCCGATAGACAATACTTCATCTGGCAAGCAGCCTGGCAATAGGAAGTTTTATTATTAATAATTTAAAATAAATCTGAGTCAGCAAAGTAGGTATATAACACATCAGGGCCTTTCCTCCCATGCCTGCCATGTGTTTGCTTCTGCAGTAGGATAAGTATGTCATCATGGTGGATATAAAGGGTTCCAAGGCACACGGTTCAGAAGGAAGACTGTGCCTGCTGTTACACCTAGGTCAGCCCTGAACAGGTGTTTTGTATAATCTGTGGTGAGGGCCTCCAATGAGGAAGACTCCTAAGCCTCCGCCAGCTTATCTGTTGAAGTTGTTATAATGAATCCAAGTCAGGCACAGTCTGAAAATCACTTGGGGTCTTCTGTGGCCTCTGGTACGATAACTGTGCCGACAGCAGAGGGAGCATTAAGCTCATTACTCACGGAAAAGTGTGGGGAGTGAGACCCATGTTCCTATAATCCTTGGATGGGTAAGATGTGCTCATTAGCCTTCTGGCAGTCATCCTAGGAGAAGGACAACTCAGATTCCAAACCCGGGCAGATGGAGCTTGTTTAGCCCTGTAAGGCCTTCCATCTAAGAGGTTAAACCTCCGTCCTAAGGACTTCGCTGCCAGCGTCCAAGCTTGCTAGGCCCTGACAGATGAACCTTAGGACTAAAGGGTGGGTCCAGCTCTGCGCATGCTGTGTCTCACCTAAAAAAAATCCATTGTGCAGGCTCGAGGGTGCTATCCACTATCCACTTTTTTATCAGCGCACATGTAAAAAGCACTGATGAAGAGCATGGATGGAGCCCTCCCTGGATCTTTGTTCGCGAAGCCTAGCCACCACGACGACGACGAATCCAAGTGAATTTCAAATGAATCCAGATGTTGTGAAATTGGCTCTGAACTGAAATCTCCAGAGTGTTGCAGTGTGGAAGAACAAGCAGCTATGTCAGGGCTCTGAGGAACCTTCTTTCCCCCGCTCTTGGATTACATATGTGCAAGACTGAGAGACATTGACATTTCCAGCAGTGATAGCATCCTCATTCTCCCGTACTTTTACTTACGCAGCCTCTCTTGTTTCTGCAATAATAAATGTAACGCCTGTCCTCCTCTGTCTAATGATCTTCTCTATAGATCCATCACCAGTGGCTACAGGGATGAAGATACAATCACATCCCATAATCCCATGTCAGTTTGCCAGGCATGGCTTTATACAGGAAAACCAGAATGAGTTATAAGAAAAGGAAAGGCCACAGAGTATCAGTGGATCCAACAGATTTTTATTAATTTTTGTCTGCACTTTTGTAAAACCTTGGAAAGCTGGAGACAAAGCTGTTCCTCATCCAGCTACAGTCTCTTACATTAAGAGCTGTGACCACAAAACAACACGTCTATCACCAAGTGCTTTGGTTCCTTCCAAACCTCTGTTGACATGGTCAGCTCCTGAACAGCCCAACTAGCAAGGCTCCTCCAACAAAGATATGAATAAAATGAAGAGCCCTAAGCTGACCACAGACTGGCAATGTATCAGCATTATTAACTACCTGAATTTTCAGAGTAGAAATGTGTGCAAAGCACCTGATATTGATCAGTGAACAACATTCCCTAGTGATCTAGGGGGCAAGTTTGGAAGATAATTGTGAGCAGGACTGTTCTGAAAATGTAGCAGAATAGCATATGATTCCTAATGCCTAGAGCTGTCCTGGAGAAGGCACATATTACTCCCACAGTTATGGAAATGTTTACCTTGCTGCTTCTTGAGCCATTATTTCTAAACTGTACCTTGTAGCTTCCCTAATCAACTGGTATGGTCATAGAAAAAAAAGATAAGATAGATAGATAGATAGATAGACAGATCATAAGAGCACATTTTCTGTCCCAGAATTGGAGCTGAGTTGTAGCAAGCCTAATTTAGAAAATCTTGTGGTTTGCCTGAGTTGGTGCTGAGCCTCCAGTCTGACATCCAAGTGACTATTTCTGGTTTATACAACTGCTGTGAAAACCTGCATCCTCAAGTCTTGTAATCCAGGGATAAACTATCCCCAGATTTTTGTACTGTGAAGATGTGGAGTTGTGTCTTGGAATTCTCTACTGGCCTGATTTCTTAAGGAAGTGAGATAATTTAGCCTTAATATTTTTCCCTTTGTGGTGTCCTCTGCAGGTCCTCAGATGACAGAATCACAGAATTGTGAGGGTTGGAAGGGACTTTAAAGATCATCTAGTTCCAACCTGCCTGCCATGGGCAGGGACACCTCCCGCTAGAACAGCTTGCTCCCAGCCCCAGCCAGCCTGGCCTTCAAAACTGCCAGGGATGGGGCTGCCACCACCTCTCTGGGCAACCTGTGCCAGTGTCTCACCACCCTCATGGTGAAGAACTTTTTCCTAACATCTAACCTAAATCTCCCCTCCTCTAGTTTGGATCCATTCCCCCTAATCCTAGCACCACCTGATGTCCTAAAAAGTCCCTCATCAGCTTTCCTGTAGGCCCCCTTCAGATAGTGGGAAAGTCACCAAAAGGTGTCCTCAGAGCCTTCTCTTCTCCAGACTGAATAGCCCCAACAGTGATTATCATGTGGCCTCAGTAATGAAGTATACATCTCAGTTTTACCCCCTTCCCTAAAGGGCAGTGCTCTTCCAGCTTGACCTTCCAGTGCCTACCCATACCTAGACATATCACTTATCCTCAGTGCTCTCACGGGAGCTGAATGTGAAGTTGTTTCTTTTTAATATAAGCTCTGATGAAGATAAGAGAGCAGGTGATGA
Source organism: Bucco capensis (assembly GCA_013396975.1). NCBI lineage: Eukaryota > Metazoa > Chordata > Aves > Piciformes > Bucconidae > Bucco > Bucco capensis. The sequence goes on along the minus strand of VWZO01011721.1, from coordinate 11,213 downwards.
GCTGAGCTAGGTACACCATCCCTTGTCCTTGTCTTCCCTCATGGAGCCATACAGCAGGGAAATGGAATCCTTCTCACATGTTGTGCACATCAGAAATGATAAATAGCCAAGCCTAACGTCAAGCAGATCCATGTGTCCTCAGTGCCATCAGCCTTTAATTACTGATTTTGATATTTGAGATCTTCTACTGCACAGGACTAAAAAATAGCCAGCAGCAGCAGCAGCAAAACCAAAACTAAACCAACCAACAAACAACAAAAAACCCCACAAATAAAACCCAAAATAAATAAACAAAAAAAACCCAACCAACTGAATAAAAAACCCAGAATGATAGTATTTAAATTTTTAAAGCCCTTGGCTGGGGTTTTCAAAGGAATGTACTCTGAGGCAGGAGGAACCCAATAGCTGTATTCCCTGTCAATAATTCTAGTATTCCAATTGGGAAAGCTGTGAGCTTTTTGTTTCTCAGCTGCCTGAAGACATGGCAGAGTTTGGGAGGCTTTTTAAAAGACGCCATCATTCTGATTAAAGGCTTTTACATTCACTCCTAAGGCAACATCTGTGTAATATAGTTGTTTGTAGTTATCTTTGGTAAGAAAGGAATTGGAATTGTTTAGTAATACAACAGGTAGAGAGAGACTGTGTTAAACTATCAACACTGGTCATATAAAAATGCTATTATTTGTCAGTTACCATTATTACTATTGCTGTTACATTATCATATTACTGCTTATCACCACACATTACTGGATATTATGGTTATAATGTACCATTATAGCATAAGTTTCAACAATAATAAACAGTAGTAATATGGACAAAATTGATATTGACATTGATATTAATAATATGCTCTAAGTATAACAACTAAATTATCATCAATAAGAAAATACTATATATGTCAGAATTCCATCATCAGTGTGGTGAATAAGAGTCACAAGATTTCTAACAGTGACAAACTTCAAGCCACTTTGTGAGAATTTTAAGTGTACAAAGCCCAAATGGAAACAATCTCCTATGGCATATCAGAGCAGATAATATGCAGATGTCAGCCTACAAATTTCTGTTACGAAAGGAATGAGTCTGTGTGATCAACAATAGGGATCTTTTTTTTCTTCAAATGTCTTTACAGAGTCAGAATTTTTTAAACAAAGATATCTTCTGAAAGACTCTTCTTAGAGGTTAAGTACAAAATTTTGTTTTCATTTATGATGAAATCACCTATGCAAAGGAATTCTATGCTTTCAATTTTTTCCTTATTCAAAGGGCTTCTCATAGATTTGGAGCCTATAAGTATTTTAATTCAAAAATGTGTGTATTGATACACTTTTTGGTTGCTAAAGTCTGGGCCCCTAGTGTAGTGTTTGTCTGAAAATAACAAGTAATATGGTTAAGAGAATAAAACAAGTAAAAGTCTTCAGTACTGAGAATCTGGGGAGTACACCATAATCTAGGAACTAAAGAACTCTGATACTTAAAAACATGTTGATACACAATCCTTTTGTGTCACAACTGATTGCTATCATTTATGACTTAATGGTCTGGGTAAGCTGCAGTCCAGCTCAGAATTCTGTTTGAGTCAAAATAAGCTATTCCATGCCACAGAGATCATGTGCAGTCCTTGATGCTGGGATATCAAGTTTGGGCCTTGGGGTCTCTTGCATGAGGCTTAAGACCCAAGCTGAACAGGTGCTTGATTAAGCTAATTAGCACCTAATTAACAACTAGTACATATAAGGAGAAGTCTGGGTCTCCCCTTTCCAGAAGATTAAGCATATGAGTTCTGAAGATCAGCAGCTCAGCTCTGTTTCTACAGGACTCTGTCTGTTCTTGCCTTCCAAATTAATTCAAGAGTTCCTGAGTTGCAGGATCCAACTGCTGGAGCCTGAGCCCTGTCTGCTGCTGAATTCTGTGACTTCCCTCTCAAAACTGTGTCCAGCAGATCATGTGGATTTCTGGCAGCTCTCATGGGATGGAAGTACTGTTCTATCACCATCATCATTCTTGAAATACCAACTGCTAAATATCAATGGATTAATCATTTCCATTGCTACACTCTGGTATGTGAGAGGCAATGCACGTATACTTACAAAGAAAGTGTTTATTCTAGGAAAAATTACAGCCTTGATCTTGCCTCATTAAAGTGAGTGGCAGTTCTACTGCTGATTCTGTGAGGAACGCATTCAGGCAATCAACAGTCAGGAGATAAACATTCACACCACTGAGATGCTGATGTTCTGATTTTCTATCAAAGGTATATTTTTTGGTTGCTTTAGTGAAGAAAACCACTTAAACATATTTCACTTCAACTGTGTATTTGGGTCCTATTTCTATTATATTCAATTATGTCCTTAACCAATTTGGGAATAAAAGTCTATAGTAGGAATTATAAATGCAACAATGAGCTGAACAAGTAAAAATTAATAAACAGCTATGTCTATATGAGTTGAGTAAATACTTCTCTAACCTGCATTTACGTCCTTCCAGCATTGCTTATATAAGTGTGGTTTGTTTTCCATTTCATGAAAACAATAAAATTAACTTTGATAAGGGAAGATATTTAAGGAAGAGTGATTTTCATTAAATATACCTCTTCTGTATCTGATATATTTTACTACTACATTCACAGAATCACAGAACAGCTACAGCTGGAAGAGACCTTGAAGGTCATCGAGTCCAGCCTTTTTCCTAGCCCTATCACCCCACTAAATGATGCTCCCCAACACAACATCCAGCCGTCTCTTAAACACCTCCAGGCACGGTGACTCAACCACCTCCCTGGGCAGCCTGTTCCAATGGCTGACAACCCTTTCAGTAAAGAAATTCCTCCTAATATCTAACCTGAACGTCCCCTGGCGCAGTTTCAATCCATTTCCCCTTGTCCTATCACTCTCTACCAGGGAGAACAGACCAATTCCTGCCTCCCTACAACCTCCCCAATTGTTTTGTTCTGCACAAAAAGTTTAATACAAGAAAACAACAATCAATCTATTTTGTTGTATGAGGAAATCTTGTAATTTATTTTAAAAATAGATTTAATAAATGTTACAAAAAATCCTAAGGATAGATAACATAGAGTGCAGTGAGTTAATGGTGTATTTGGTTAAAGAGAACCAAAGCATTCACAGTGTCTGCAGCTTAAAGATGCCTTTGGTAACCTCAGCAATTTTTATGGCAGACATTAATTATGACTTTAAAAGATATGCCTTTCACTGGAAAATTGTCCTGGGACAAAACAGAATACATCAGATTCCAAGGGGAAAAAAGCCTTGCTTACTTTTTCTTAATTAGCTTAATTAGCTGTGCTGGAATATGTGTGCCTGTCCACATAGTCACTCCTCCCAACAGCCACTGTTCCACCTTTTAATCCCTCTAATAATTCCAATCACATTTGACAGAGCAACAAAGCCATGAAAAGAAGTTGTAAATGGGAGTGATCTTATTGACAGTGGCTGTCGTGTGAGTTCATCTTACTAGACACTGGAGAATCTCGGCTGGTTAGGCAACCTAATAAATGTTCTGCTCACAGGACATTCAGTTTGTCTCTCCCAGTGGCCACTGGCACTCCAGGGTCCTTGCCCATTCCTGGTCATCTGCTTTATCCACTTCCCAGCACCAACAGCTTTAGAGTTTCCCCTCCCACCAGTCAAGAACTCCAGCATCTTCACTCGTGCAGCTTATCTCCAGTATCCTTACTGAAACAAGAGGGCAAGTAGCAAGAACAGCAACTCAGTGAGATGTAATCCATGGGATGAACCTGTTTGATAGTCCAGTGATGTATTCATGACTCCCTTAGACATGTCAGATCATTAGACACCATACTAGGTGTTTTTCTACTGTAGCAAGTATTGTTGAACCAACCTGTCATATCTGCAGATTCATTCACTTGAGTGCTGCAGGCTTGGAATAGAGTGGTTGGAAAGATGCTTGGCAGAAACAGACCTGGGTGTGTTGGTCAACAGCCAGCTGAAGATGAGCCAGCAGTGTGCCCAGGTGGCCACAAAGGCCAACAGCATCCTGGCTTGGATCAGAAATGGTGTGGAGAGTAGGACCAGAGAAGTGATCATCCCTCTGTATCATAGAATCATAGAACAGTTACAGCTGGAAGAGACCTTGAAGATCATCAAGCCCAGCCTTTGTCCCAGCCCCATCAACCCACTAAATGATAATAGAATCATAGAACAGTTCCAGCTGGAAGGACGTTTAACGTACCAACACATGAAAATGCTTTATAAAGCAGTACATTAACTTGGTTAATACTAGCAAATCTTAAGTTTCTTACAGTTTTCATTCACAACATTTAATTTATCAAAACTTTTTTCTTTCAAAATACAGAAAGTTATTGGCAACAAAAAGTCACCTAGATTTTCTTGTATAAATAGATGCTACATGGATGTCAGGAAGGACATCACTGAAGGGAAAAAGCCAAGGTTCAAAAGGTTATGCAAACTCTTAGCACATTTTGGATATTGCCAAATATTTATTTACTGACTGGAATGGAACATCCACAGGCCAGACCCTGAGGTGCTAACAAGCAGAAGTGTGAAAAGCCTGAGAAAGAGTCCGAGCATTACCATTTGTCCAAACTCCAGATGTGGCAGCTACTTTCTGGGTTTCTCTAGGACGTTCAGGAATTTCCCTCGGGTCATTTCTCTAGATTCATCGAGTCCCAGCTGGTAAGCCAGGTTCTGCAGGCCACAAACTTTTTCCATCAGGTTAGCAGTAGTAAGACTCTGCAGCTCGTTTAATAGCTCAATATCCTCATTTTCTAATTCAGCCATGTGCAGACCTGGAAGGAAAGTGGTTTGCATCCTGACCGAAGGCTGCAACAGCCCAGGCATGGTAGTGGCCCAGGGCGGGGACGGACCAGAATCCCCTGGGAGGACGAACCAGGATCCCCTGGGGGGGAAACCAGGAGCTGCTGTTCTTGTAGGGCCATCGTCCGCACTGGGCACTGGTAAGGCCACACCTCGAATACTGTGCTCGGTTTTGGGCGCTTCACTACAAGAAAGGCATTGAGCTGTTGGAGTGTGTCCAGAGAAGGGCAATAAGGCTGGTGAGGGGTCCGGAGAATAGGTCTTCTGAGGAGCAGCTGAGGAAACTGGGGTTGGTTAGTCTGAGGAAGAGGAGGCTCAGGGGATACCTTATCTCTCTCTACAACTACGTGAAAGGAGATTGTAGTAAGGTGGGGGTTGGTCTCTTCTCCAGGGTTACCAGCGATAGGACAAGAGGAAATGGCTTCGTGTTGCACAAGAGGAGGTTTAGATTGGATGTTAGGAAAAATTTCTTCACAGAAAGAGTTGTTAGGCATTGGCCAAGGCTGCCCAGAGCAGTGGTGGAGTCACCGTCCCTGGAGGTGTTAAAAAAATGCATAGATGTGATACACGGTTTAGTGGCATGGGGACGACAGTTGGACTTGATGATCTTAGAGTTCTCTTCCAATCTTAATGATTTTGTGACTCTGTATTAGTCACTACCAGCATTATGTCTTCCATTCACGCATTAGATCATATAGTGCATATGTTTGGATGTTTCCTAAACTGTTTTCTGCATCTTCATTCCTATGGTTATACAAGGTCATATGGGCAAAACACAGTGATCGTCTTTAGACATGAGGTTTGCTCAGCTGCCTACTTCAGTCATCTTCTTTGCATCCCACCACTTCAACAGTACCCTTGATGCCTAAAGATTTGACTGTATTTTGTAGATTTTTAGGACTTTTAGGATTATGTGAAGCTTCCTGAATTGTTCATGTATTAGAAGCCACTAGGTCCATTCTTAGGGTACTATCTTGGACTTTCTCATGCCTTGCCAAGGACATGATGTTTTGAAGAAGCCACCTGCAGATAGCTTGAAGACAAAGCAGAATAAGAGGGCAAAACCCCATGTGGGCTCTCTCTGAGGGGCCAAACTTGAAGACCACCGGGGGTGGGCTATTGGAGAACGCAGTGCCAGGTTTGGCTATAGATATCTACATATTAATTACTGGCAAAACATATAGAAAGGTGTAATCCCTTGGGGTGGGCGTATGTACTAAATCCGGATGGTGGGGAAGCTTCCAATTAAAGGAAACTATCTTTCTCCATTAATTTTGTGCTGAGTGTCTATTTTCCAGAAAATACAGCATCACCCTGCAGAAACTTAGGATTCCTATTTTAATTTTCACATGATCTGCTTCAAGTATAAGTCCTGACAAGATTTTTGTGTATTTTGCTCTAGTCTAATTCTTCACAAGCCATATATGTGTGCCTAGCAGTTTAAAAAGCAGATAGGGTGAGAATCTTCCACATGTCTGCTGAGATTTAATCATAGAATCATAGAATTATCAGGGTTGGAAGGGATCTTACAGATCATCTAGTTCCAACTCCCCTGCTATGGGTAGGGACACCTCCCACTACAGCAGCTTGCTCACAGCCTCATCCAGCCTGGCCCTCAAAACTTCCAGGGATGGGGCTGCCACCACCTCTTTGGGCAACCTGTGCCAGTCTCTCACCACCCTCATGGTGAAGAACTTCATCCCAACTTCCAGTCTAAATCTGTTCTCCTCTTGGACTAAGTTTGCATCCAAGCATGAAAATTTCATTAAGAAAAAAAAATACCATCAAGAAAAATAATAAATATTAGCAGTTTTATGCTGAAAGCTATGTGAAACAAGTGGAAGAATTCTTAGCTACTGCCATGGCTTTCGTCTGGCTTTCCAAAGGATTTAGAGTATTTTCTGATGTGTTTCATGTGATATCTATCAAGCAGCTATGAATTGTTATCAACATGGATTCTCTGTTTCTCTCTCACTCTTATGAAATAAAGATGACCCTTTCTGCAGACTGATTAGATGAAATCACAGAGACTTGTCAAGCCTGACAATGCTGTTTACATACCGCTGTGCGGCTCTACTGTGATCTCTAATGTCATTAATCAATATGGAGCTATTTTCTAGGGTCAGACAAGTCAGATCTTTGTGATGTTTTTAAGAGGCAGCCTCTTCTCTTGCACTTCAATAGAGAGAAAAGGTAAGATAAATTCAGATGACTGATACAGCACAGGGCTAGAAATCCTATATCGAAAGTGAAGCAGAAGAAAATAAACACAGAACTGAAGGTTGAATTTGTTTGGGCTACTTCTGCAGCACATGCATAAAAAATATCAAATAACTAGAAGTTAATTATAAAAGTACATATAAAAGTTTCTTTTATAACCACTTGAAGGCATTTGCAGCCACTAGGAATCAAAAACTCTTCAAGGAATGAAAATGAAGCTTGTGGGAATGTGTGCCATCCTGTGACACACAATATGACACATTGAATGACATATATTCCTGTTGAAACTGATACTTGAAGATGTTTATTGCTATTTTAAGAGCCATAGTACTTTTATTTTCATTGTTAATACTAAGTGAGAGCAGTGACCTGCACAACCTCACTACTCTATATTTCACCAGGCAGCAACACGTAATTCACATGTAAAAAACCCTGACAGTCTCTCCCCACCTTCAAGCAGAGGGAACAATTCCACATTGTGGTAATGTTTCATATCATGAAAACATCACTAGAGTGGTAAAAAATACTATACTGTACTTCTACTTTTCCCTGTTCTAATCATGCTATCAATCCAAAACAGTTAATTGTAATATGAATTACTACTGAAGACATGCATCCAAGAAAAGTTTCAAATCCATAGTAAGATGCAAGGGCATGGACACACTCTGACACCTTTGGATGATGCCAAGGAATGGAAAGAATTTCTCATTGTGGCATTAATTTTTCAGCATACCTACATGTAGTGAACATCATCTCCTGCAGTAGAGGAGTCCATTGCAATTGTCCTGGTTTGGGCTGGAGCAGGATTAATTCTGCTAAGAGGGTATTGCTTCTAGCCATGGTTCCTTTAAAGGTGACTGTGTTCCTCTGAAAGCTGGCAGTATGTTTTCAAAAACATCATCTTCTAATAGCTTAAGCCTGAATGTTTGGGTTACTGCCTGAGAATTGGAATGTAAACCATCTGTGGCTCTACTGAGAAGACGGGAGTGCAGGGTGAGAGCATACACCTATAGGAAAGAAACAGGCAAGGGAGGTGACCCCAAACTGACCAACTGAGTATTCCATTTCATACACGTCACACTCAGTATAAGTTTAGGGGGCTGTCCCCTATCTCTCTCTTCTTCACCTCCCTTGCAGCCTTACTTGGTGTCCCAGCTTTGCTGCTTCCCCACTTCTGACTCCAGGCCTCCAGGTCCAGCTTCCTCCCTTTCTTCCACACACCCCCCCCCCCCGGGGGGCTTGGC
>VWZO01011719.1:58743-72972 GCA_013396975.1 Bucco capensis | reverse complement strand
CCTCAGCCTGTGTGTGCCAGGGAGCTTGCTGGCTTTGCTGCAGCCTGGCAGGCAGGGCAGCAGGCTCTGTGCATGTACAGTTAAGCAGGAGGCTGAGCTGAGGAATATGTCTGGATTTATCCTGTTGATAAATCTGGGACACACTAATAGTGTGCCCTCTCTAATCCTTCCCAAAGTCATCTGAAACTAATCTTAATCACTCTCCAAAGAGAAAATCCTCTCCCTGAGGCCTCCCTCAGACTCCAGGCTTGTTTACCCTTCTGCTTTCAAATGCAAATGCACTGGCTGCCTCCAGACCTGCAGCCCCGAGCTGGGTTCTTTACCCAGTGTGCAAAAACCAGTTGACACAGAGGTGACATTTTTGCCTTATTGCAGTTGAGGGCAGAAAGAGGTCCTAGGTGATAATTCCCACAGCTAGCACTCTGTCAGCTCAAAGAGCAGCAGTTTATGTGCAGTACAAATAACAAAGAAACTAGATCTGATTAGTTATATTTTACATCAGATAAATCTCTGTCAATCACCTAATTTATTATACTATCACCTAATTCATTATCCTAAGGTGATTTTACATTTGCACGTAAAATCTCTTCCTAGAGATATGGGTTTCAGTATTAAGACCCCACAAGTTATGCTGGGGACACCTCAGTGGTTTGATCTGTGCCCAAGTCTGTCTGTGGTTTCTGTCCAGACGCCAGAACAAGGCATTAGCTACAAAAGCTGGCAGAATTTTACTGTCTTTAGATACTGCTCTGAATTACTGCCTCTTGTTTCTGATTATTTTAACCTCTGAGGTCATCCCATCTTAAGGACCTTCCAGTCTTGGTATCTTGCTTTCAGACCAGTTCATTGTAAGCTTAAAGTTTTTAACTCTACCCTTGCAACATCAGTGCCAGCAGCCAGTGGGTGCCTTGGGAGGCCTCTCACCTTCAGTCAGAAGAGTCAGTGGTGCAGAACTTGCATTAAGGTGTCCTGTGGAGCTTGTTGCTGTGAGAAGGGACAGCTCTGCAAGGGCAGGGACATCTCTGCAGGGACAGGTGCAGCTCTGCAGGGGCAGGGACAGCTCTGCAAGGGCAGGGACAGCTCTGCAGGGGCAGGGACAGCTCTGCAGGGGCAGGTACAGCTCTGTGGGGGCAGGTACAGCTCTGCAGGGGCAGATACAGCTCTGCAGGGTCAGGTACAGCTCTGCAGGGGCAGATACAGCTCTGCAGGGTCAGGTACAGAGAGCTTGTTAATGTTCATTCAAAAAAGAAAAAAGTATTTGGAATTCTCAAGGTTGATTCCCCCCAAGTCATGCCAGTGGATTTACTCTTGATGTGTAGTTTTGGGAAGTTCCTGTGCCAGGCTGGTGGAGCTGTTGGTTGATACTCTACAGCCCCCAGCCCCCTTTCTGCAGCTAGTGCAGAGAGGTCAAAGTCTGGAGACAGGCTTTGTGCTCAGTTCCCTCCTCCATGGACAAACTCTGCCAGGGGATTATTAAGGAGCCTTTCATGGTTTGAGGAAATCTAGGGACCTCCTTAGGTTTGGGGACCTCCACATGCCCTGGGTAGGTGCTGTCCAAATGAAGCACCTGTCCTATGAAGACAGGCTGAGAGAGTTGGGATTATTCAATCTGGAGAAGTGAAGGCTCCAAGACCTTACTGTGGCCTTTCAGTACCTGAAGGGCTGGGGAAGGACTTTTTAGGATGTCAGGTAGTGACAGGACTAGGGGGAATGGACGCAAGCTTGAGGAGAGGAGATTTAGGTTGGCTGTTAGGCAGAAGTTGTTGGCCAGGAGGGTGCTGAGCCACTGTGCCAGGTTGCCCAGAGAGGTGGTGGCAGCCCCAGCCCTGGCAGTGTTGCAGGCCAGGCTGGCTGGGGCTGGGAGCAAGCTGCTCTAGTGCCAGGTGTCCCTGCCCATGGCAGGCACAGGGATTGGGGCTAGAGGAGCTTTAAGGTCCCTTCCAACCCTGACAGTTCTGTGATAGGTTCTCCTGTGCCACTGCCTCTAGGTGTGTTGGGGTTTTGCTGCTGCAGGCTGTAACCTCTCTGGTTCCTTTCCCTTCTAGGTAAGCAAATGATTGAGACTTACTTTGACTTCCGCCTTTACCGCCTCTGGAAGACCCGCCAGCACTCCAAACTGTTGGATTATGATGACATTTTATGAGCTGGAGAAGACTTGGCAAGAGGAAGCTGATCACCGGTGTCCAAGAAGTCATGCTTATTGCAGAGAGACTTTTTTATTGGCACAGGAAGCCCTTCAAAGCCCTAGAGGAGGCAGCAGTGCTCAAGGGAGGGAAGGAGGAGCCCTCGGGAGTGTGTCAGGAGGAAAGTCTCCTCCTGGGTCAAGAGAGACTGGAAGGAAAGGGTTTGACACCTCACTCGCCTCAGGTCAGAGCCATGGTGTCTCAGGAGGAGCTGTGTGAAGTGAGGACAGGATGGAGTTCCTTGCAGAACTGAGCTGTTTTGGGTCAGAATGGGCCAGATTTGATTCCAGGTCCTTTTAAAGACTTTTGAAGCTCAGGTTTTCTTACAAACAAATAAAATCCATTGCCCATGCACTACAATGAAGAAGTGACCAGAGCACAGAGGAAGGAGAAGGGTTTGTACTGATGGGACCTTCTGTGCTGGGGGTCTTGGAGAGCAAGGACTGCTACACCTACTCCTGCAAGCTTAGCTGAAGATGATCCAGTTTCAATGTGAATATATACTGGAACCTAGAACTAAAATCTAACTCTTTTTTGGTTTTGTTTCATAGAAATTAAGTGCAATTTTTATAGCAAGAGAGGGAGGTAAAATCCCTCCCAATATTTAACTAGTTGAAACTAACACACCAGTAACCAATAGATGAGGTATTTTTGGTCTGCTTGAAAATATATTCAGAATGGTAATATATCTTCTGTAGACATATTTAATCACCAGCAAACATGGTTTTAAGGTAACTGAGCAGACCCTGCATGTCTGCTGCGTTGATTAACCCGGTTTGGTTCGTTCCTTTCAGAGTAGCTGTGCTGCACTAACTGTATTTGCTCTCCCCAGTGTATAGCTCTCCTCCAGTTAGACACAAACTTTCTTACTTTCTCTTTTGCTGCTTGCAAAACTCTGGGACTTTAGTTTTGCTGAAATCCTTTAGGTTAGGCATATGGAGCCTGGCTGAGAAGCCTCCAGTCAGGTTCACTAGGGTCATCAAGTAGAATTAATAGCCATGGTAATTCCTTGTTCATGCCAGTGTTTTGCTGTGTGTTGAGAGATGAGTTCTCTGTGTAGTCTGCTGTGTGGAGCAGCGTGGGGACAGGAGCATCAGGAGCCCTCCAGGGGGACTGTTCCCTGAGGCAGCTGGAGGAGCACTGTGCGGGTTTGTAGCATGAGTTTGAGTCTGCCCCGCGCTCACCTGACTGACACTTGTTTGTGCACAAATCACCTCTTTCCCAGGGCTAAAAAGGCCTGGCTTTTGGTCTGAGCTGCTCACCTCCCTTCCTGCCTCAGAGCACCCAGATTTGTACTGGAGGAAGTGTTTTGGAATATATTTACCTTTTGTTTTGGGAAGTGTTTGTTTTTCATCTTCTACTCTGCTGTTCAGAGGATAAATACAACTTAGAGTCTGTGTAGGTCACTCTGGCAGTTCTGGGAGGTGATGCAAGCTATTTCTTTTGTAAGTAAAATATACTAGAGAATAACCAGGAAGGATTATCCTGGTTTTCTGATTTCCTGGTATCTAAAACTAGTTGACTGTGAAGTGAAAGAAAATATATGTACAAATCTTCCTTTAAATACCAGAAGAGCTACTTGTTCTGCTCTGTGGAGCACTCCTTCCCCATGACATGTCTGTGGTCATGATTTTGGGGAGCAGCCTCTGGGTAGAACTGCTGAACCCTGTACATTTAGAGCAGTTTTGTAGCAAAGCCTGTGAAGAAATGATGTAGATAGAATAAGTAAGGAGAGGAATAGGTGGAGAGAGATGGTTTAAAGTCATTGAAAGCAACTTACTGAACCAAACAGGTGTAGGCTGTTGCCTGCAGCTCTGTTGGGAACTGTGGGGAAGTCACCCTGCTGAGCTGGCCTGGCCTCAGGTAGATGTCCCAGCCCTGGCTGGACACTCACCCTCTGGACTCAGTCATGTGTTCCAGACTTGTAGTGAAGGGGTTAATAGGCACCAGTCTCCAGCTTTGGGAAGAAAATGCCAGCTATGAAAAAGAAAGCAAACTGGATGCCAGTTCTCTCTTCTTTAGCACAGTAGCTTCTGCCAGCTGTGCTAGTGAGAGGGGAGAGCTGGAGGTGTGATGAGAGCACAAAGTTGTGTGTCATTTGGAGAAGGCAGTGGTGGTGGCAGGGTTAAAATGCTGACACACAACTCTCCCCCTTTCTGCCCCTTTTCCCTCCTGTGGTTATGCTCCTAACTGGAGACAGACAAACTGTTCTTCCTCTCTCTTTTCTAAAGTCAGTCCCCAATCCAGTGAACTTGGTAGCATGAATGTAGCATTGTGGAACTGTTGAAACTGTTCTTTAACTCCAAAAGGGCCTGTTTGTGTAGCCACTCAGTGATTTCTCTGTAGAGCTGTTGTGTATCTCTCCTCACTGACCACTTGTAGAGCTAGGGGTGCAAAGGAGGAAGGTAGCTTGTACAGTTGCATAACTTCTCTAGAAGATGTCTGTGTGAATGAACCTTAGGGGCTGTTCCACTGGTGCAGTTGACTATAGTGTAATGACAAATGATGAATGATTTTCTCTCTTTTCCAAAGATCTATATTCCTCATAGTTTGTGATGTTTGTGCCCTGAGCATATTATTTCCTGTGTAGTGTTCATTTGACTGAAGAGATGAGATACTCTAAAAGCTGTGACTGGAAAGACAATAGAGTTGTGATGTTTAAAGTCCTTTGTGTCAATAGTGTCATTGAAGTGAACTGTTTCTCAAAGAGCAAAAACAAGTTTCTTCCCTTTTTTAACTGGTTGGATTTTTCAAGTGACTCCTGGGAAAGGAAGGGATCAGCAGAGGCTAGCAGGCCAGAAAAATAAATTGCAATTATTTAAAGTTTAGAATTAAAAATAGAGCCTGTAACTTCCTCAGCTGGACCAACCTGTACAGGATGAGCTCTGGCTGCCAGCGTGCAGCATGCTCACAGAGGCTGAGTGCCTGCTCCTCACACACTGAGCATCTCTGCAGCATCTTCTCCAGGGCACGCTGAGGACAGACCTGGGCAGTGCCTGTGGGGCACAGCTTGCCCTCAGGGTGCTGAGTCCACAGCACAGTTAGTTCTTCCACTTCTACCTGCTTCTTCCAGCATACAGCCACCTGCTCCTGGGGTGTGTCTGTCTGAAGCCCTGAAACCAGTTTGTTCACAGTCTGTAACTGCCATCTGGAAGGGCTTGGTGCAGCTCAGCCCTCCTTAGGGTAATTGGAGGGAGCAGCGGATGGTGTAGTGGAGCTGCCCCTGCCTGCTCTGACAGAGGATCAGCAGCTCCGCTACGCTCAGCCCCACCACGGGGAACTGCTTCTGCAGCTCCTCTGTGCTCTGCATTTGCTGCTAGCAAGGGCTGGAGGAGGAATGGGGGTACTTGATAACCCTGGAGAGAAGCAGATTCAACTGGAATAGCTAAACTGGGTGCCAGCCCTGGCTGTTTACTCCAGCCATGCCTGGGGGCTGCTGCTGCTCTGCCTACGAAGCACTACTGGCTGTGACCTCCAGCCCCTCAGCAACAGTTCTGCTGGTGATGGTACAGCCTGAGCTGGGACTGTCACCTCCAGGAGGGGAGAAGGGTGGGCAGCAAGTGCATCAGCTGTCCAGTCTGCTGCTCCTCAGCTTGGCTCATGTGCTGGGAACAACCCCTGACCATATTCTCTGGTGCCTGCTGAGAACACTCACTCAGCTGTAGAGGCTTGGGGGGAGGTTGTCTTCTCGGATGTAGCATTTGTCTGACAGAGGGTTTTCCAGAGAGGTTTTTCTCTCTTTTTCTGTTATTTGCTTGGGAAGAAAACCTTCAAGTTACCTGAGTGATGTAGAAACAGAAAATTGAGAGAGACTTTTTATACCTCTCCTCACACTGCAGCTGCCAAATCCCCTTTGCAGCTGACCTCCAGGCCTGGGGTGGCAAAGGGATGAGTTAGCAGATAACCCCTTCCTGCAATAAAAACAGAAAAATCCTTGGAGCTGTAGCAAAAGATCTGACTGCAAAAGGCAAGCAGCCAGCTCATCCTGCCTAGTGCAGGGACTCTGCAGTGCGTACCATGGGATCCTGGCAGCGAGTGCCTCTGGAGCTGCCCAAGCCACAGCCCAGGGGAGCCTTGCCTGCCTCTGTGGAGGGACTCAGGAAATGGATTTGTGCTTCATTTCGCAGCCTGGACTTGCTGCTTGAAGCTTTGCACATGTTTCCTGCTCCGGGGGCTTGTGGAATGCACATGGATGTGCGTCTCTGCAGCCCAGGCTCTTCCCCATGGTCTGGGGGAGATCCTCCTGTGAGTGCCCTGCTGGTTGTGCCAGGAGCAGTACAGCATGAGGCAACCACCTCCTGGTCTGTGCTGCTAGCATCTCTCCAGCTCCTGGCACTCCTCCATTTGCCAAGAGCTGCTGCTGGTTTGGGACGTGACTGCCTTAGTGACCTGTGCCTGGGAGTTCCTGTTCCCAGGGCTCTGCTGGCAGAGTGACTGCCAACCCTGCTTCATCACCTCCAGTAGCTGGAAGAATGGAAATGCTGATTTTCAACAGCCAGCCTGGCAGGATCTGGAAATGGAAGTGTGTCCTTAATCCTGGCCCAGACAGGAGATGGATGACAGGCTTGCTCTGCTCTCTTGGTGTAACTGTGACACTCAACCCATCAAAGCCCAGTTTGAGAGTCATGCCTATACATGATTAATGTGTTGGCCAGGATAAGGTATGTTACTGTATGGTTAGAAAGATCCTTCCAGGGCCCTTGGCATGTGTTGCTGGAACCACACATCAGGGGCTGTGCTGGCTTGATCTTCCTCCAGTGATCAGGCCACACTGCCACTGCTGGGACACAGATCTGCAGGTACACCTGGAGCTGAACTGCTCTGTGCTCTGAGTTTTGCTGTGGCAGTGCCTGCAGCTGATGACAGATGCAGCCCTTCCTGAGGGATGCCACACAGACACCTCCCAAGGGATAGGGAGCAGCAATACCATTTCCCATGCTGTCTGTACAAGTTGTTTGTGATCCTGTACTCTGTCCCACTGATCACAGAGCATGGCTTTCTGCACCTTCCATGAACTTGGGTTTTGATTCTCAGTTTTGGAAACATGAGCCAAAGTCACCTGGAAACTGTTCTGGTCTTGATGACAAGGCAGCCTGCTAACTGTGTGTGCTGGAGCAGTGTGAGCAAATGGGTACTGAGTGACTGTGGATCTGATTGTGATCAGTTACTCCCAGGCACTCCTGCTGTGTATTTAAAAGTAATAGAACTAATAGTAAGATACCAGTTTGCTAGCTCTGTGTGCAGTTTCATGCCAAGGTTGTGCATGAACTATCCAAGAGTGACAGCAACCAGGAGCTGCCTGGATTCAGGAATAAGTTCAGCCCAAGTTATTGGCCATCCCTATGAAAATGGACAGACTGGAAGGAATAAACATTCTGGACATTAAATGTAAGGAATCCATCTGAAGGGAAGCTAAACTGCATTTGTCCATAGATGTTCAGTAAATTTTAAAGAACTAGTACAACCTAATAATTTTCCCACTACTTTTCGAGTATCCTTTAAATTGACAAAGGTAAGGACAGGCAAGGCCCATCTGGGGCTGTCTTGTACTACCATACTGGGGACAAAGGCTATGTTTAGTAGGTAAATTTCGCCATCCCATCCAGTCTTTCTTCCTTCTCTTAGCATCCCAGTGAACTGATGATAAATCACAGCAGGAAGGGTGCTAAAGCCAAGCAGAGCTTCTCCACCTGCACTGCTGAGCTCTGAGTATTGAAACATCTTCACAGAGCTCCTCAAGCAGCTGATGGAGCCAAGCTTCCATCCACATCATGGGCTGTGCCCTCCTGCCATTTGAGGACATACAGCACTAGCCTATGGGCACAGCCCCTGCCCTGCTCTCCGGGGGCTTTCTGGGGGCTTCCTGCTGTGGTTGTGCAGAAGATGTGTGGAGTTGTGCTTGGGGAACATTTCTTACCTGGGGAGACTGAGCTGCAGAGGTGCTGAGGAGGCTGTGGCAGCTGGCCAGGAACTGGTCAGTGCCAAGGTCACAGTGGCCTTGGGCTCAGGACCAGCACAGATGCACATTGGTAGCATTCAGAAAGCTTCAACAGAAAGTGTGAGGTTATGAGATAATTGGAGTTTTATTTTTTTAGTGCTAAAACTCAGCTGCAGTAATGCAGTTCCCACCGCAAGGTCCTGTTAACTCAGAGCTGGGAATTCAAGGGCAGATATCCTTGCCCTTACCTTTGGAATGCCCTAAACCCATTGCAGATAGTAGAGCCAAGCAAAGCCCTTTGCGTGTGGATCCTGCTGCCCTGTGCTTGGTGTGTCTCCTGTGCTAAATGAGAGTTTATTTTGCTAGCTGTTAGGATGGGGATGTGTGAACGAGCCAGTTTGGTGTTCCCCATCCCAGGAAACCAGGCTGGAGTCATGCCCAAATGAGCAAGAAGGAGCTGTAGTTTTTCCACTGTGTGTTTCCTGTTGTTCTTTAACAACACTATTCCTGGCACTGGCGTGATCTCAGCTGTGATACCAAGCAACAGCAAAAGCAGCTCTCACAGGGCTGGGAGCCAATGTGACTTGGGGATGGTTGCTGGTTCCCTCAGAGCTCAGGCACAGCTCAGCTGGGAGCCTTCCCTTCGCTGCTAGGGAGAGAGGCACCGCTGGTGGGCTGAGAGGAGAACCAAACTGTGAGGAGCAAGTGGAAAAGTGAATGGTCAGGCTTAGAAAATGGACCTGGCAATGTGGAGAGGGACAAGTTATATCCAGTAATGCTTCTCAACTCTCAGATATCTGAGCAAGTTCCTTTCAGCCAAATGAGGGAAAGAAAGAAGCATAGTTGTCAAAATAGTGAGAGGGGAAAAAACAAACCACCCAAGTGTGCAAAGGAACAGAACACCTGGCAAACTGTGTGAAGATAAAACACTCTGTGGTGTGCTTCTGCCTCTCCCCTCAGCTGAGTTCAGAGGGAGCTGACAGCATCCTGCTCCCTTCAACCCCAAACTTGATGCAAAGCAGCAGGGCTTAAGGGGCAATGGAACCCAGGAGGTTCCACCTGAACATAAGGAAAACTTGCTTGCTGTGAGGGTGCAGAGCCCTGGCCCATGCTGCCCAGAGAGCTTGTGGAGTCTCCTTCTCTGGAGAGATTCCAAACCCAGCTGGAGGTGATGCTGGGCAAGCTGCTGTGGGTGACCCTGCTGGAGCAGGGGGCTTGGACTGCATGATCCCCAGAGGTCCCTTCCAACCCCCACCAGTCTGGGATTCTAGGATGTGGCTGTATCCACCAGTGCTATTCTCTGCTGCTCAGGCCAGGCTGGGTCCACATTAACCTGCCCGTGCTGGGTCCAAGCATCTGCTCCTCCCATGGCAGCAGGAAGCTGAAAGCAGAACAGATGCCTTAGGAGTGTGAAACCTTGGCCCTGAGAGAGCCTCTAGGTTGGAGAGCTCGACATGAAACATGCTGCTCTGGGGCAAAAACTGTCTTAAAGTTAACAGAGGGTTTTGAAGACAAAGTTTGTAAGGTCCCAGGTCTTGGTGAGCCCTGGACCAGGAGGTTGGTTCCTTGCAAAAGTCAGAAGAAGGTTACTCCAAAGCACTCTCCCTCATTTTTGAGGTGGTTTCTGGCTGCCTGCCTGCTGCCTAGGTGTGGGGCAAAGAGACATCTGCCATCCCTGCTGCCTCTGTTACCATGTTGGACACTATCTGCTGCTTCCTGTATGATAACCAGGCTTCATGTACATGAATGTTTCTAGGTTTCAAGATGTGATTTAATAAAAAGAGACATTTCTGGGAAAGCAGGTTTTCTCTGCTTTGGTTTTCTCTTGTTCTCTGGCTGGCTATAGATGCAGGAACCTGGCCATGAGGGAAGCACAGGCACTGGGCATCTCTGAATGGCGGCAGCAAGGGAAATGCTGAGCTCAGGAGCAGAGCTCTAGAGGTGCAGGAGGCCCAGGTGTAGTTAAAAGGGGAAGAAGGTAAACACTCCTGATGCTTTAAACAAGGGAAAATCTGAGAGGTGCAAATAAAGCTGGACATGAGCTGGCAATGTGTGCTCACAGCCCAGAAGGCTAAGCAAATCCTGGGCTCATCCCCAGCAGCATGGGCAGCAGGGCAGGGAGGGGATTGTGCCTCTGCTCTGCTCTGGGCAGACCTCAGCTGCAGTGCTGGATTCAGCTCTGGAGTGCTCAGCACAGCAGAGACATGGAGCTGGGGGAGTGGGGCCAGAGGAGGTCACAGAAATGATCTGAGGACAGAAATGATCCTGGAGAAGAGAAGGCTCCAGGGAGACCTTCTTGCAGCCTTCCAGTGCTGAAAGGGCCTTTATATAGGCCTTATAGAGGCTTTTTATCAGGGCCTGTTGTGACAGGACAAGGGGTGACGGCTTTAAACTGAAAGAGGGAGATTTAGACTAGCTAGAAGGAAGACTCTTTTTACACTGAGGATAGTGAGACACTGTCCCAGGTTGTCCAGAGAGGTGGTAGATGTCCCATCCTTGCAACCATTCCAGGTCAGCCTTTGAGCAACATGCTCTAGTTTCAGCTGTCTCTGCTGGCTGCAGGGGGTTGGACTAGATGCTCTGTAAGGTCCCTTCTAACCCAAAGCATTCCATAATTCTATGAGATCCATTGACATGGCTAGCACAGGTGATTCACAGTTCCAGCAGTATCTGTGGCTTAGTGAGCATGGGCTGGAGCACTAAGGAAATTAGGGAGAATTAGGCATTGTGCCTTTTCCTGGAGGAAGGCCAGTCTGAGATCCTAGGCACTGAGAGACAGAGCCCCAGAGCAATTCAAGGGAGGCTAAAGGCCTGATAACCCCTCTGGGCAAAACAGACCAGCTCCAAACTAAAGCACATCCCCAGGAGGACAGAAGGCATCAAACTGTGATAAGCCACTGTCTTTGTCCCATCTGTTTGACTTCATTGCCACCATCAGCAGGTCTGGCCTGAACTCCAGCTGCAATTTTCCCCTTTATCTCCAGTGCTGACAGTCACCTGCATGCCCATTTTCTGTGAGATAACTGCTTCTGAGCAGAGGCAAACAGGCTGCACAACTCTGTCATTTAAGGCATGGTCAGCATTGAGTTCTCTCAGCCTTCCTTTCTGCACCCTCCTGGTCTGGAGGCATTCCTCTCCATGTGCCACCACCACATGGGCTGGGACATGCTGTATGCATATCAGCAGTGTGACAGAAATCACTTTTAACCCCTTACTACCAACTGCACAGCCAGCTTCTGGCCACTCTTCTCCCCAAGGCTTTTGTAGCATCACTGGTGCTCAGAGCACCTGGTGGCCCGGAAGACCTTTGTTATCCTTTATCCTGGAACCATTCCCTGTTGGCACCATCTTGTTTTTAAATCAGTGTGGTGGTCTACAAAGTCAGATTTGCTCCAGAAGCCCAGTTACACTGGACTGGTTTGACCTACTGGCTTCTTCCCTCTCCCTTTGTGCTGTTACACATGGTGGTGGATGGACACAAACCTGGAGTGGGAGCTGTGCAGGAGGAGGATTGCTCTGCCCTGGAAAAGGGTGAGGAACTGAGCCGTCTGGCAGGGGTTTGAGGTGAAATCCCACATTTCCAAGTCCTGTGCATTCCCCATTCCCTTATCGCCTGGCTGTCCTTGGGGCTGTCCCAGCAGATCTGACCATTGCCAGCCCTGCCTCCCTCCCCAGCAGCACAAGCCACAGCTGGCACTGTCGTGTTGTATGTGCTGCATCCCACTGCCAGCTCCACAGCCGCATCAGCTGGGACACTGGGCACTCCTGCCTGTGCTACACGGTGGCATGTTGCCATCAGCCCCTCTGGGTCCTGTCTCCTGCCATCATCACACCTGAGCTTTGTAATCCAATTCCATTTTGTGCCAAACATGAGCACTGAGAGGAATCCCCAGGAGTTACTCATAGTAACAGCACTCAGGCACTACTCTGAGGTTAACCATGGGTGTAAATACACAGAAGATTAGGTCTGAAGTGCTCTCCTGCCAGCCCAGTTTCACTGTCCAGTCCTTAACGGTGTTTCACTGACTCAGCCTAGGAAAGAGACAGTTGACAGAAGCAATAGATGGCTCCCAGATCTTGACTGGCAGGGGAGGAGATGAATAATGGCTGGATTTAATTTTTTGCTGGGAAGGCAGGCAGGCATGCAGTGAAACCAGCAGATGTCAAGTTCAATCCCCACAGAGGGAAACAGTTTTCTTTGCAGCAGGTGCAGATAAACTGTGGGATTCATTCTTTCAGGATTTATGGGCTTTACAGAGGCTCAAAAGCCAACCAGACAAGACCACGAAAGAGAAATCCATTGAGATCTCCCCAGCACAAAGGCACATTGTTGGCTCTGTACATGCCTGAGCCATGAGTCACCAGAGGCGGGGAAATGTCACTAGCAGCTTGCCTGCTCTTTATCCTCAGCGCTGGGCACTCGCTGCCTGCCCTGGCAAGGGCCACGATCCGGGATTGTCCATGATCCGGGATGGTCCATCATGGACCTGTGCTTCAGCTGAGTACAGCAGGGCATGGGGAAACCTTGAATTGTCCTTGTTTAGGATGAAGTGCAAGGAGCTGCTTCCTTCCATCTGGCTCTGCTTTGGTGGCTGACTGCAGAGCAGTTCCTTGGGGCACATCAGGGCATCGCACAGCTCCCAGCATGCTGGCAGCTTGGGCAATAAAATGCTGGTTTCAGTCGTCTCATTTCCAGGCATCATTTGAAAAAGGTGCAATTGCTCTGTCCTGACTCAGCAGTGCAGAGATAAGAGCCTTATCAGCAGGATACGGTTCTCTATCCCCTAAACACACCTGTGTTTCCAGCAGCCTGGATGAAGTCACTCCCATCGGAGGAGCCTGGCACGCAGGGGTGAGGCCCCACAGCCCCGGGCAGGCTGCGACCGCCGCGAGCCCTGGTCAAAGGGGATTCACATGACGGGTGTGCCGTGTCCCCCGGGCCTCCCGCGCTGAGGATTCCAGCACATGGCCCTATCAGAGGTGTGGAACGCCCTGAGCTGTCCTGTGATCCTTTCCTGATTGCACAGACTTCCCAAAAGAACCTGCTGGCAGTGGGTAACAGGCACTGCCTGGAAATAACATCAGGGTGGCACTTTTCCCTGTGCTGCTGTGCCCAGCAAGCAGCCAGCGCTAGAGAGCGAAGCCAAGGGGGAAAATGCTTTCCTACTCTGCTGCCATGTGCCATGAAAACTTCCACTTGTCTCCTCCAGAGCTCCCCTTGAACCAGACTGGACCAATAATACACTCCTCTGGTGCCAACGGCTTACTCCTTGACTGCCAGGGCTGCTTCTGCCCAGAGACCTGCTGCTGCTCTGGCTGCAACTGAGCTAATGCTGGGTCACCCCAAAAGGATTCCACTCCCTTCACAGGGGATCCAGTTTGTGTGGGGACAGGGCCCAGTCTGTACTGGGAGGGTATCAGGGGATCCTCTTTGTACTAGGAGGGGGTCCTTCCTCCTCGTCTGGTGCTACATGGGCCAGGCCAAGATGGATTGAAAACACAGAGGAGGGTTTCTCAGGTACGGTTGGTCACCACGGCTCCTGGCAAGGTCTGTCCCCTCCCCCGGGGCTCCCCTGGGGACCAGGTGGGCACTGTGGGCAGCGGGGACCACGGCACGCCACCAGCACCGGGGACGGGGCCCGAAGGCCATGTCAGGTCACATTGCCCGGGCCAAAACCCAGCTGCCTCACGGCGGCCCCGAGAGGCTCTCCACACCGGGCAGCCTCCGCCGGAACCCCGCCGGGACGCATGTCTTTGACCCAGAGCTGGAGACGAACACCCGCCCGAGCCCCTCAAGCAGCCGNAGTCCCAGCCCGACGCCGCCGCCTGCTTCGCCGAGGGGGACGCGCTGCCCGGCCGCCGCCGGGATCCGGCCGCCTCCTCTCCGCCGCGTCGCCCCGACCCGCTGCGGGAGCTGCTGGCCCGCCGGGGTGCTGCCCTCGCCGAGATCCGCGCTGACCAGGTCGTCATCTACGAGGCGACCGAGGCGTCGGAGCCACCCGAGGCTGCGGAGCCTGGCACCGTCAGTCGCCTCCTGGAGAAGTTCGGGCAGCGGCCGCGGGGACGCCGACGCCGCGGCGGGGAGGTGCTGACCGGGCCCGGGCCCGG
>VWZO01011719.1:16639-58294 GCA_013396975.1 Bucco capensis | reverse complement strand
GACCGGGCCCGGGCCCGGCGCCGTGCCAGGCGGGGCGGCTGCTCCTCCTCCGCAGGTGGGACCGGGCTCTCCCCGGGCCGGGCCGGCTGCTCCTCTAGCGGTGCCGGGCTCCCCGCGAGCATCGACACCCCACGAGAGGGGACCCGGCTCCCCCCGGGCCTCAGCCCCGAAGACGAGACCGGGTTCTCCGCAGCCGCTGCCGGCTCCTCCCCGGGCTGCCACCCCTCCGGCGGTGCCAGCCACCCCCCAGCCTGCTGTCACTGCCCAGCCCACGGCCCCTGCTGCCCCCCGGGCTGTCACTGCCCAGCCCACGGCTCCTGCTGCCCCCCGGGCTGTCACTGCCCAGCCCACGGCCCCTGCTGCCCCCAGGGCTGTCACTGCCCAGCCCACGGCCCCTGCTGCCCCCCGGGCTGTCACTGCCCAGCCCACGGCCCCTGCTCCCCACCGGGCTGTCACTCCCCAGCCCACGGCCCCTGCTGCCCCTCGGCCTGCAGCCCCCCAGGCAGTCCCAGCTGCCCCCAAGGCTGCAGCCCCCCAGGCCAACTGCTTTCTCCACAAGATTGGCTCCAACTCCTTCACGGTCACCCCCCGGGGGCTGCCCCCGGGCAGCCGTGTCTCCGAGCCCGGTGCTGTCCCCACCAGCCGTCCCACGCTGCCCAAGGGGCCACCAGTGCCATCCACCAGCGTTTCCCATGCCAGAGACAACGCCAGGAGGCCAAAGCCGGAGGAGGCCGAAGCGGCCGTGTCACCCTCACCCAGTGCCACTCCGTCCCCTAGTGCCACCAGCTCCACTCAGCCCCTCTCTGCCTCTGCTCCCCGGGCCGGGGGCTCCTTCGAGATCCACCCGGCCCCCAAGCCCGACTTGGCTGCCATCCCAGCCCATGACCTGCAGGCCCAGGCCCTAGCCAAACTGCGCCTCAATTCGCGCAATTCCTTCCTCTTCGTGCCCCGCCGGGAGGGTGGCTCGGCTCTGCGCCTGGCCCAGAGCGCCAGGCCGGGGCCACCACCACCTTCCTTGGAGGAGAAGGCACTAAAGGAGCCCCCCAGGGCTTCCGCCCCAGAGCAGGAAGAGCCTTCCCCAGCGGCGCCTCTGGATCCGTTAGTACCTGTGACTTACATCGATGACATCGTGGAACTAGATGGTGAGGAGCTTCCTCCCAGGGCTGGCTCGGCTGTGAGGACAGGGAGCTCGGCAGAGCAGCCTGGAGGAGCTGGCCCTGACCTGGAGATGGAGTTTTCCTCCGTCCCCCTCTACAGACCACACTCTGCCCCTCAGCAGAGGGGAAGCAGCACCTTCACTGTCGTGCCCAAGAGGAAGCCCGTTGCCTCGGGGCTGCGGACTGTCCCTGATGCCAGCAGAAGGCCGCAGCGAGAGGAAGAGGAGGAAGAGGAGGAGAGCAAAGGAAAAGGCAAAGCCGTGGAGAATGCTGATGGGCCCCAGGTGGGGGTGTCCCATAAAAAGCGCTACCCTACGGTGAACGAGATCGAAGTGATCGGGGGGTACCTGTCCCTGGAGAGGTCCTGCATGAGCAAGACAGGCTCCCGCCGCAAGAAGGTAACTGCCCAGGGCACCTCTGCGCTCAGCAGGCAGGCAGAGAGTGGCTTGGTGCTACTGCTGCTTCATCTTGCCATGAGGTGGGCAAGTCTTTTATGAGCCAGAGGCTTGCCCTCAAGGAAGGGGCACTGGCTGCTGTGCCACCAAGTGCATGAGGGTGGGATAAGACCTGTGATAAGAACTGCAGGGCTTCCTCTGGAGTTGCTTACTAGAGGTATGATAACGGAAAGTGAAGTATTTCAGCTATTTGGATAACTGAGGTGAGTTTTGTGGTTTGAACAGCTGCAGACTCCTCCCCTCCCTAGCCCTGCTCCCTGTGTCTTGTGGGTACTGGACATGTTGAGCTCCTCGTGGTCACTGCCTGGCTGGTGGCAAAGTACACTGGCAGGGTGGCATTGGTGTCTTCCCTGCATTAGTGATCTATTGATAGAGGCTCAAGAATTAGGTCTTTATTAGGGAGAGAGAGAGATCGACAACAACTTAACTCCCCTTGATAGGATTATGACCACCTGACTGCTCATTCTGGATGTGCAGCTACATCTCCAATGATCCACGAGATGTTGATTGCCCCAAGTGTCTTTGGAGCAGATTTTTGCACGGCTTGGGATCTAATGTAGATCCTTGTGACCCTTAAATTGGGAATGAATCTTTGTGTGGCTTGATGGAATGCATCTGGATGTGATCCAGACACGGTCATGCTGTAAGAGCAGGTTATACTGCTGCTCTGGAGTAGGTGTGAATTACTGGGCTCTGAAAGCAGCATGCCAAGGTGACAAATCCTGGTTTCTAGGTCTGTGATGGAACATGTTTTTCCATAGTGGGAAGAGTTCTTTGACATTCCGGTGCCTGAATTTAACTAGATACTGGATGGACTGAAGCCACATGGGTGCCTGAGGCACTGAGTGTTACAGTGTGAGGGAATCCTTTGAACAGGGCACATCTCACTCATCTGGGAGGGCAGCTCCTCCTGGCTTAAGGTCATTGAATTCCTTCCTAAGAGCATGCAGTCTGTGTTGATTTGATCATGACTAATGCAGGTAGCAGATGTGGAGAATAACCACCATGAGATCCAGAATAAACAGGAGTGTGGACTCTCACTCAGTGCTCCTGCAGTTTTTCCTTGTCCTCCTTCAGGGAAGTGCTTGATCAGACTGAAGTTGTTCTGCTGCCTAAAGAGCTGCTGGCTTGCACTCATTCCAGCTGTGTTCTTGGCTCTGCTCACTTCGGTGTGGGCTATTAATTGGATTTACACCAAATCAAGCCTGTGGTATAAATGGTGAAAATACTAAGACAACAAGGTGCAGTTACAGGTGCTCTTAGGGCAGAGAAGGAAACACAGAGGAAACCTTAGGGGACAGTCACTCTGAGCTTAGCCTGGCTGCTGATGCAGCCAGAGGGGCTGCTTTCTCTGGGCAGCGTCAGTGAAAGAATAAATCCTCAAGCTGGCAAACCCAGTGAAAAGGTGTGCACTGGAAACTGCCCTTAATGGTGCAGAAAGGAGAGGGAGGGGAGGAGAAGGCTAGTGCAGTGACTGAATTGTTAAGGTTGATCAAACACTGCAACAGGAACCCAGTGGCATCTCCATCCTTGGAGCTATTTGAAACTTGCCTGGGGAGAGCCTTGAGCAACTGATCAGGTCAGATCTGCCTGGAGCAGGAGTTTGGGCTAGAGACCTCCAGAGGTCCTTTTCCAACCTAAAATATCACAGGGTTCTTTGAAATGGGTTAACAACTGTTTTGTCTGTTCAGTGTTGCACTTGTTGACATTGGGCAGGTCATGTAGCTTCTCTGCCTATGTTCTTATCAGCTTAATAGCATTAATTATCCCATTCTGCAAGCACTCTGAAGATGAAGTGTGCTCAATAATAATACAACTGTAACAGTGTTGGCTAAGAGCTGTATGTGGGGGATGTCCTGCATGACAACTGGCATAAAGGTCTAGCTTCTGGGAAATCACAGAGCTCAGGAGGCTGAAACAAGTGGAGACCCTTTGGGAAGTATGCTGTAGCTCAAGCAGAGACACAAGTTCCTGGGTCAGATGAAATGTGGCAATGTAGTAGGAGAAACAATTCTCACTTTCAGAAACTTTCTGTTCCCTTCCTGCTAGGGGTGGCCACCATGGAGTTTGTGTAGCCAGGCTTTAAAGATGCTGATGCTAGAGCAAATGGAAAGGTTTCTGTTTACTCTTTACCCAGAGGATGTTTGTGGCTTTTACCCTGGATAAAAAGGCTGAGTGTTGGTGCCTGAAAAAGGAAGGAGCTGGTATTGGGATGCATTCCTTGGTTTCTTCCCAAGAGATCCCTGTGTTGCCAAGCCAACTGGCCAAAAACAAGGCTTCTGTTTTGTAAATACATCAAGGTTTTCAGGAACTTGATTTTGGCCTGAATTAGACATTTCCTGTGAGCTGGAATCTGCAGTTCTTTGGTAAAACCAATGTCTCTTTATCTGTTAGGGGTATCAAACCTGATGCTGGTTTCATTGAGCAGCTACCTGGGTCTTTTGGGGTGATTCTCTCGAGGCAGACCCTGCTGGATGAGCCCATGAGCATCTTCCTTTCCAAACCTTGTCATGGATTTGCTAAGAGGTCCTGAAGTATGCTCCAGGCTCAATAAAGTAGTGTTTAATAACACTTCAATGACTTGGAAAACTCAGCTTGCTGATGGCCAGCAGGAATCTGGGTGAGATAAAAGCAGGTCCAGCACAGCCTGGAAATGCCATGATCCTGCAGATCAGAGGGTTCTGTGCTTACAGTCAGGGCTAGTGATTTATTAGGAGGGAGAGAGGTGCTGGTGGCAGTTTGATTGTTCTGTGAGATGCAAATCATGTTTTTCTTCACATGCGGAAGTTTGGCCTCCCTTTTCCCTCCTCTGCTCTGGCCACTGATTGTCTGACCCAGCTAGAGATGCCAGCAAAATGGAGCTGACTCAGTCCACATCTTTGGGCCACATCCTCCTTGGCTTTTGGGAGTGGGAGGGTGGCTGGGACTGGGTAGGAGTGAGTTCCAGCACTGCTGTGGTATGCACGGAGGGAGCTCCAGCCTCCTGCTCTCAGCTGCAGGAACAAGTTACACTGCTGCCTTTGCTGTGACCTGCTGGTGGTCAAGACCTTTATTGCTTCTTCCAGACACTCCAAGTATGTGAAGCAGCTGTTTGTTAGGGGTCAGAGCTGGATCTTGAGCTGATGAGGGAGAGAGAAATGCTTTTGCCATATCAGAATCCAAAAATGGGTTGCCAGCTCTCTTGTGCAACTTGTGTCTCTGCTGCTTCTCCTTAAACTGCATTGTACTTTCTCCTGTGGTGGGGCAGTTATCTTTCCCCCAGGGCTGTGAAGGTGAACATGGGATTGTGTGCACAACCAGGATCTGCAGGTGTAGATCCTATGTGGGCAGGGAGTTTGAGCTGTGCTCCTCCTGCAGTGTTAAGATGTCCTTCAGGACTCTTCATCTACTCTGTGGCTGTTTTGAGACCTCTCCAAGCAGTATCACAGTTCAGATAAAGCAGTGGGGGTGTGACTTGAGTGTGAAACCTCAGTGAAGCTTTGCAGCTTGGAGTGGATGTGCTGGGTTTCAAGCAGAGCTGGGAGAGGCTAGCTGAGCCCTGAGCTCTCTGGGAGGACAGGATACGTGCACAAGAGTGGAAGGAGACCTACTGACCTTTATTCCAAACAGGGAGTGGGAAAAAGGATGCAGAATGCTGTTGGTGACCTCTGTGCAGGGCTCATCTTTGTACTCTTATTACAGAAGCAGTAAAGACACTTCAGCCTGATAGCAGCCCCAGGAGCAAGGGAAGGCTTTGCTGCAGGATGTGGATCTTTGGGATCTCAGAGGATAACATCTAGCTCAGCTGAGCTGACAAGACTCAGTCTTGGTTTGGTTACCTGCCAGAAAAATGTACAATAAAGTTGTCAGTGAGATAGAAATCTGGGTTTCTGTAAGACTTGTGACTGGCATGTTGGAGCTGGTGATGGGCAAGGACTGCAAACTGTTCAGCCAGCTGGGGACTGAAGAGGAGGTCATCTGTCTTTGGGCTTTGTGTTCTCACCTTGTTGGAGGCTGGACTCTGCTGTGAGTGTCCTGTGTGTACAGAATTTGCACTGACTGTACTCCTTCCTCATACCTTGTCACTCCTGCAGTTCATCCCAATTCACAGTGTGTTTGTCCTCTCCAGGACCTGGTATCTCTTGGGGATCCTGCAGGAAAGGTGTCTTCTGGCCAGGCCACCTGAAGTCCTGTAAATAACAGGACTTGAGAGCCAACAGACGTTGGAGTGTTGATGGTTTTAGTGTTTTATGCTTGTCACAGTTGGCAGTTTGCCCAGTGCTGGAAGGTGAGCTGTAGCCTTGTATGAAAAGGGCTTACAAGAGCAAGGTTGGTGGGATTCCAACAGTTAGAGTCTGATGCTTTTGTACTTCTCTGCAAAGTTGTCTTCAAGCAACAACTTCTAGCTGATGTGGACCTCAGCGTGGTCCATTTTGTGATGTTTTGACCTGCATAATGCCTGAGTATGGCTTCCAAATGTCCAGCTAACTCTCTGTTAATTACTCTACACATCCCTCAGCCTTCTGGCATGGTCTAACCTGCTGAACTTCTTGCTCTGTAGCTTTGCATTGGTTCAGTTTTGTTGGAGATGGTCTCTTGTGAGAACCAGGTGTAGGCTCAAGATGTTGGCAGGGATGAACACTTTCAACTATTGCCCAGACCTGTTTGGAGCAGGTCTGCACAGTGTGCAATCTAAATATAGGAGACAGCCTGGAGTATTTTTTGATGCTGTATAACATAACCGTAACAGAAGTAAATTAACCTGCTGGTAGAAGTAAGAATCTCTATGCAAAAATAACTCAGATTTCCTCATCTCTGTGTTTTGGATGGGACAGGACAAAGATTAGTGTTACTTAGCTCTCAGAGAGCTGTGTCTTCCTGCCCTGTTTCCTCTCTTGTGAGGTGGATGTATTGCATTTTTGGTAGATGAGGTCAGCAGTGACCAGGCCCACTCAGTGTCTGGGATGATCAGGCGTGGTTCCTCCCTGGGGGGTCATGGCCACTAGCTGTCAGATAGCAGCAGGCTCTTCCACTCAGGCACTGCAATTTCCCTGCCTTTTTTCTGAATCTGCTGATTTTTGATGGCTGGAGACTCTAGAAGTCAGGATCTCATTGTGGTTACAGTTTGTAAACCATCTCACAAGCTACCCCGGAGGCTAGGAGTGGGTTGGGTGTTGCTTCCCCGTTGCATGCCAGCTCCTTGAAGTGCTGCTCGCCTGGCAGAGCAGATGAGTCATATTGATCTCAGCTGAGTGGGAAGTTCTCTGTGACTGACATCCTCCATGGCCTCACCACTCCCCTGCTTCGCCTCGTGCTGCAGCCACAGTCTGAGCTGCTCCCAAATTCCCCCACCCCAGTTCTCTTCCTCCTGTCCCCTGCTTGCCTGCTGCTGTCAGCAGCATGGGCAACAGGAGAGAAGAGCTAAAATAGAAGCTCTTAGGCAGATAAGAGCCCAGCCTGCCTTTGACGCTGGTTAGGACGTGCCCAGGGCTCAGCCTGCCCCAGAGCTTCAGAGGAGATTTGGAGTGCTTTGTGCCCTGAGTTCCAATCACATGGATTACAGTTAATGTTATCTTAATCAGTTCCTTTAATCTGTGGACCAGATTGGAGATGGTTTATAATTTCCCTCCATCTCAAGTATTCAGCTTGGCTTGGCTTTGGATTTTCTTCCCCACTCTGCTGCTTTCCAGTACATGGTCACAATATTCCTGAGAAGAGCTGAGGAAGTACACACTCAGGCTGGCCAGGGCAGATGTTCTGCTTCTTTGTGTTGTATATGGGAAGTGGTAGGAAAAAATAGAATGTTTAGTTTCCAGGTTCAGTGGCAGTAAAGGAAATATTGGTAAGAGTTGCTGCAGCAGCATCTCCTTCACCTTTGGGGTTGTGCTCACTCTCCTCCTGAGAGAAACCTACTTCAAAATACAAGACTCTTGCTAGTGACTGTGGTGGGGTGTGGGCATGCCATGGGGCTGTAATGAGCTCACTCTTTGGACAGTTTGGGTAGGGAGAGTCACATTTAGTGTCTATAACATGCAGAGGAAATCTGGACTGAAGGAAGCTGGTGCTGATGTTTTTTGAGGAGTGTCCTTCAGATGCTGTTGGAAACTTGGCAGGATGGAGCTGCTGGCTTGTAGACATTCAAGGGACTATAGACAGGCTGAAGAAAATATCATAGACATTATGAGAGCAAAACATTTGTGTGCTNAACCTGCCCATTCTGTGATTCTATGATTCTATGCTTGGGGAAATTGTATAGCTTGCAGCTAGTAAAAAGGCAGGGCTGAGGGCATATCTGTAAACCTTATGTGAACTTCTGCACTTAGTCACTTCTCTTCCAGGAAGGAGCTTTTGCATATGAGTAGCACAGAAAAAGGACTAGGGAGACATGAATTCTGTCATGCAGCTAATTCTGTTCACACTACTGAAGCCTTTTGGTTCTGAAATCTATAGTATGAGCTCTATGCCAGGGTGGGAAGTAATTCTGTTCCCAGCCTCCCCATATTTTGTGGGAAATGATGCTCCGTCTGTCCCATTCGAGCTGGAGACTGTTCACCTGCTCCAAACAGAGGTGTTTGTCTGGACTGCTCTGGTGAGTCTTGGTGACACAGCAGTGTTTGTGGGTGGCACCTCCCAGCACTGCACTGTGTTGTGGCCACAAATAGTAGGCTGAGAGTTGCCTGTAAAGCAGAATCCTTTGCTGTTGGGGTGTGATGTGTGTTGTTTATGAAGATACCAAGTCTTGGCACTAATTGTATCTTGTTTGTGCTTGCTCTCTTTGTATATTCAGATGAGATTTGTTTTGTATGTGTAGAGAGGTTTATCCAGTTCCTATGGGCCAAGTAAGAAGTATTTGAATTGCTTGTTGAAGGCTCTGGCTCCTCTGCAGATGTGTGAAGGAATGAAGGGACCCTTGGGTGAATAGCTGCTTTGTAAAGTGTCACACTGAGACTCCAACTACCCTATGCTTGGCAAGGCTCTGGAATCTCTTCTTGTCCATCAGAGCCAAGGGAAGAGTTAACCCAGCTGCCTGCCCTGGGATGCTCTCTGGGGCTCTCTGGGGCTATCCCAACCTTCTCCCTTATCATCAGGAATTTGAAACTTCCCTGTGGCTTGCAGCAGGAGTTTAATATTTCGAATCTCCATGCATTGCTCCTGTCTGCCATGTGCTTCAGCAGATTGATTACACAGAGCTGCCTTTGTGGCCTGCCTTGTAAATGGAGACTGTCTTGTTTGGCCTTGTGGTTTGGGAGCTGGGATGCCATCCTGGAGGCAACCTCTCCTTTGCCAGCCACACAGTGCTTCCTTGCCATGCTGCTGCTGTAAATCTGTAGTGCTGCTGGCACTGTTTGGTAACTAACTCTGTGAGGCAGTTACTAGTTGAGCACAATTCAGTGTTTCTCTTAAGAAACACTTGTTGGAAAAGCATGATCAAGTGAGACTGTGGTGGAGCAGCCCCGAAACTCTTCTCTTTGTACAGAATGACAGAAAAGTGCATTTCTGAAGTGTCATCTGCAGTTTTCTGGGTATACTTGGACAGCTTCGGCCATAGGAGCAAAGGGTTAATCTGATGTAGGAACCAAGCCTGAAGTCTTCTCCATTCCTAGGGGTACCTGTCAGGGAAAACTCCTTTCTTCCTGTGTCAAGGAAGGGCTTTAGAGGTACAAAAGCTTCTTATCTTCTCCTGAGTGATGGCAAATGCCTTGGTAATATGCTGATAACATGCTACTTGGTAATATGCTACTGCAGCCCCCAGGGTATTATCCCAGGCTGGCCCACATAGAGATTGTGCCTGGAGTTATTCCAGAGTTTGGGCTGACATGTGACCATGTTTTCAGGACAGCTACAGGCATGTAGGTAAGTTCATTGCTAAGTCCTAGGAAATGCCTTCTTTTCCCAGAAACTCTTTATCCATGAGTTTCAGAGATAAAGCTGTATGACATGGGAGTTGTCTAGATCATGGACTGCAGGTTGTAATGAAAACCAAAGAATGTCTCCACAGAGCTCAGCATTTTGTGAACTGCTCCTCCACCTTCTCCTACTAAATCTCATCCATGAGAATGGTCAGGCTGGGTCAGATCGAACAACCCATATGCCTTTGGAGATCTTTGTCCACCATAAAATAGCTGCTTCTGCTCTTTATTTCCAGTCTCCCAAGCAGTTATTTGTCTGTGCAAAGATCTTCTCTCTCACTCCACTGGCAGTGTGGAGCTGAAAGGTGAGGTTGCTCTGTGTGGAGGGATCCTCTTTGCAGGAATCCTGGTGTCCACTGGGCAGACCTTCCACCAATCAACCAAATGGGTTTTGTGCTTGAGGAGCTTTCCTGCCCAGCTAGGTAGGCTGTTTCTTGCAAACCTTCATGGGATGCCCTAGATCAAAAGGCTTCCTGATGCTGTCCCAGCTGTGTGCTGCTGTGGCTTTCAGGTATCTGGTGATACAGTACAGGCTGTGAGATTACAGGACTGAGAGCAGCCTGTGGAGAAGGACTTGGGGTTACTGGTGGATGAAAAGCTAGACATAAAGTGGCAATGTATGCTCACAGCCCAGAAGCCAACTGTGTGCTGGGCTCATCCTCAGCAGCATGGCCAGCAGGGCAGGGATTGTGCCTCTGCTCTGCTCCAGGGAGACCTCTCCAATCTGACCAAGGTGATGAAGGCCCTGCTGACTGCAGGAAGTTGGACGAGATGACCTTGGAAGATTCCTTCCAACTCGGAGTGCTCTAGGATTCTGTGATGTCTTGTGCTTTTGTCTCGTTGACCAACTCTTCAGACAACTAGTGCAGCAGCAAAAGCTCAGTGCAAGACTACACAGAAGCACAGAGTTCTTCAAAACACTGATTTTGTTCATGTTTGTTCTCTTAGACATCTCAGTCACTCTTTGTATTCATGCTGAGTCTTTGTCCACCCTTCCTGCAGATAGGAGCCCAAACCCTCCCACTGCTGGTGCTGAGGAAGGAGGTTTAGATGCCATCCAGCAGCACTCCAGCAGCCCAGGCAGTTAAGGCAGTCTCCAACTATGTCACTTTAGGATTATATTACTAGGGGAGAGACAATGATTAGAGGAAAATTAGTACCTGAAAAGAGCAACTCTTGATCCCTGGTGCTCCTCAGCAGTTTGGATCTTGTGGAATACTTGGAAGGAATAACCATAGAATCACAGAATCATTTGGGTTGGAAGGGACCTCTGGAGCTCATCTAGTCCAACCCCCCTGCACTGGCCAGGGACATCCCCAACTACATCAGCTTGCCCAGAGCCCTGGCAAGCCTCACCTGCAATGCCTTCAGGGATGGGAACTCAACCACCTCCCTGGGCAACCTGGGCCAGTGTTCCACCACCCTTGTGGTAAGGGACTTTTTCCTAATATCCAATCTAAATCTGCTCTTCTCCAATTTAAAACCATTGCCCCTTGTCCTTTCACTGCAGGCCTTTGCAAACAGGCCCTCTGCAGCCTTCTTGGAAGTTCCCTTTAGGTCCTGGAAGGTCACTAGTAGTTCCCCTGAAGCCTTCTCTTCTCCAGGCTGAACAATCCCAGCTCCCTCAGCCTGTCCTCAGAGCAGAGGTGTTCCAGCCCCTGAGCATTCTCGTGGCCTCCTCTGCACCTGCTCCATCAGCTCCATGTCCTTTCTGTGTTGAGGACTCCAGAGCTGGACACAGTATTCCACAAGAGGCACAATTGCTCTGTGCCTCTTGTCACCAGACAGCAGCCATTGCCCCTTGCCTAGTCTGCAGCAACAGTGGGGTGGCTTGGGACCTGCTGGAGGTACTGTGGGATGTCAGCAGGAGCAGGAATAAACTCCAGCTTGTGCTTCACCACTTGCCATGCCACTCAGCTCCTCCACACACTGAGTGGGGATGGCAGTGGAGCCCCTTGCGGCCCCTCAAGAGGCAGGGCTTTGGGAGATGGCTGCTGGCAGTCACTNGTGTGCTGGGCTCATCCTCAGCAGCATGGCCAGCAGGGCAGGGATTGTGCCTCTGCTCTGCTCCAGGGAGACCTCTCCAATCTGACCAAGGTGATGAAGGCCCTGCTGACTGCAGGAAGTTGGACGAGATGACCTTGGAAGATTCCTTCCAACTCGGAGTGCTCTAGGATTCTGTGATGTCTTGTGCTTTTGTCTCGTTGACCAACTCTTCAGACAACTAGTGCAGCAGCAAAAGCTCAGTGCAAGACTACACAGAAGCACAGAGTTCTTCAAAACACTGATTTTGTTCATGTTTGTTCTCTTAGACATCTCAGTCACTCTTTGTATTCATGCTGAGTCTTTGTCCACCCTTCCTGCAGATAGGAGCCCAAACCCTCCCACTGCTGGTGCTGAGGAAGGAGGTTTAGATGCCATCCAGCAGCACTCCAGCAGCCCAGGCAGTTAAGGCAGTCTCCAACTATGTCACTTTAGGATTATATTACTAGGGGAGAGACAATGATTAGAGGAAAATTAGTACCTGAAAAGAGCAACTCTTGATCCCTGGTGCTCCTCAGCAGTTTGGATCTTGTGGAATACTTGGAAGGAATAACCATAGAATCACAGAATCATTTGGGTTGGAAGGGACCTCTGGAGCTCATCTAGTCCAACCCCCCTGCACTGGCCAGGGACATCCCCAACTACATCAGCTTGCCCAGAGCCCTGGCAAGCCTCACCTGCAATGCCTTCAGGGATGGGAACTCAACCACCTCCCTGGGCAACCTGGGCCAGTGTTCCACCACCCTTGTGGTAAGGGACTTTTTCCTAATATCCAATCTAAATCTGCTCTTCTCCAATTTAAAACCATTGCCCCTTGTCCTTTCACTGCAGGCCTTTGCAAACAGGCCCTCTGCAGCCTTCTTGGAAGTTCCCTTTAGGTCCTGGAAGGTCACTAGTAGTTCCCCTGAAGCCTTCTCTTCTCCAGGCTGAACAATCCCAGCTCCCTCAGCCTGNACTCCTTACTGCAATACAGTTAAAGGGCGATTTTGTTTCTTTGTCTCTTTTAATGCCTAGAACAATTTCTTTCTTTTTCCTTACTATTATAAGGTGAGGATTTGGATTGCCAAAGAGCTCCCTGTTTCAAAGGTGTAGTACACCCTTGCCTTATCACTTTGGCTCTGCCACATCTGCCAAGGAGCAAATGTGGTAATGGGTGGAGAAAAGCCACACTAAAGAGATGTTTCTGGAGTTGGTGCAGGTTAACCCTGTGGTTCTCCTGAGACTTAGGGCAATATTCTTGGTTTGTGAGAAGCCAGTGAGTGTTTGCTCTTTTGTTAGCTTTAGCTAAGGCTTGCAGACTTTCCCACCTCAGCTTTTGAAGGTGTCCACTGATTTTCATTGTCCATATCTGAAGTTGGTTTTAGTAAACTAGTTGTTTTTATTTCTAACACATCTCTGTACATGGAGGCTCTTCTGTTGTTGGTCTGGTGCAGACTGAGTCCTTACAGCCTGCATCACCCTAAACAAGGCTGACCCTTTTCTTTCCTTACTAAGTGAGCCCTGTATGACCACTCAGATTTAGCCTTGTTGGGCAATGTTTACCATGGCTTCCCTTTCCTGGGTACTCTTATTACTCACTACTGTTCAAATCCTAGCAAATAAATATATGATTTTTGCCATGGCAACAAGGATCTAGTGGCTTGACAACACAGTATTGCCTGAAAAGCCTACCTTAGTCTCCCCAGTGTGGCTGTGATTGCAGGGCAGAGCATTAGTAAAGAGATAGATGGGTTTGGGTTGGACCCTGGTGTTGTGACACAGGTCTGGGTGAAGCATTCAGCAGAGCAAATAGTGACAAATCCCTGCAAACAGCTGCAGGGTGCAAAATTCCTCCTTTGCACAACTGCTAGCTGCTGCTGAGGCAGATCTGGGAGTATAGCACTGCTGAGGCAGATCTGGGGGTAGCACTGCTGAGGCAGATCTGGGGGTAGCACTGCTGAGGCAGATGGGGGGAAAGCACTGCTGAGGCAGATCTGGGGGTAGCACTGCCGAGGCAGATCTGGGGGAAGCACTGCCGAGGCCGATCTGGGGGAAGCACTGCTGAGGCCGATCTGGGGGTAGCACTGCTGAGGCAGATCTGGGGGTAGCACTGCTGAGGCAGTGCCGGGGGTAGCACTGCTGAGGCAGATCTGGGGGAAGCACTGCTGAGGCAGATCTGGGGGTAGCACTGCTGAGGCAGTCCCGGGGGTAGCACTGCTGAGGCAGATCTGGGGGAAGCACTGCTGAGGCAGATCTGGGGGTAGCACTGCTGAGGCAGGATGTGCAGAGCTCTGACTGGGCTCCAGTGCTTGACTCTTCTGGGCTATGTTTTTCTTCTAAAGAAAACAGCCCCTGTTGCCCTTTGTGTTTCCATAAAAGTCTGTGGTTTGGCAAGGGGCTGCCCTGCTGCCTGTGCCATTACTGGGCTTTCTTTTTAGATGTTCCTGGGACTGAAGCTGCCTGTGTTCCCTACACACAGTGCTCAGTCCTGCTTATCAGCTGCTCAGGGGATTTCTGAAGGCAGCTGTGGTGACCCATGTGTCCCCTAGTTTTGCCTGGGTCATAGACTCACAGAATGGTTTGGATCATCAAGGTCATCTAGCCCAACCCCTCTGCAGTCAGCAGGGACATCTGCAGCTAGAGCAGGTTGCTCAGAGCCCCAAACAACCTGACCTGGAATGGTTCCAGGGATGGGACATCTCCCACCTCTCTGGGCAACCTGGGACAGGCTCTCACCACCCTCAGTGGAAAAAACATTTCTTCCTAATCTCTAGTCTAAATCTCCCTCTTAGTTTTAAACCGTCACCCCTTGTCCTGTCCCAACAAGCCCTGCTAAAAACTCTGTCCCCATCTTATAGGCTCTTTAAATACTGAAAGGCTGCAGTAAGGTCTCCAGTAAGTTGTTCTCCATCTTCTGTTGGATCAAGCAGAGCTGCTTTGTGCTTCCCCTGGAAGCACTCTGTGCTTAGGTGGGGGGCACACATGGTGAATGCCATAGCAGGTTTGTTGGTTTGGGTTTGGGGGCTGTTTTGGGGGCTCTGACTTTGTGTGGGCAAGGCTGGGGGGTGTGAAGGTGTGGGGAAGGCAACCACTCATCAGAGGCCATTTGCCAGAGTCTGACCCTGTGCCAGTGCCTGGTGCTCCTCTGGTGTTTGCTTTGCCTGGGTGTGTCACAGTGCTTTATTGCAGAGCAGTGCACTGGCTGCAGGAGGGATGGGTAGCAGTGTGCTGGCTCCAGGAGGGATAGGTAGCAGTGCACTGGCTGCAGGAGGGATAGGTAGCAGTGTGCTGTCTCCAGGAGGGGAGTGGGATGCTTCCCTAGAAGAAGCCAGCCTGGGTTTCTGGGGGAGGCTTACACTGAGATGCACTCCTGCCAAGCAGGAGTGCCTGCTGTCAGCCTTTGTGTAGGCTGTGCTGGCCCCGTCTGAGGTGTTGCTGAAGCAGCAAATCACCTTGTTAGGAGCTCTGCCTCAGGCTGGGCTCTGGGTGCCTGGGACTGGCACTGCTGTGGTTAATAATTGCTCTTTCTGAATAGCTTCAGCATGGCCTCTAGCAGCATTGTCGTCTCTGCAAGAGGTACCCAAGAGACCTGGGTGGAAAGCCCCATGGTAGAGTGTTCTGCAGGACACCCAGCCTGCCTTCAGGGAGTGAGCATGTCCCACGTGGAGTTGGCTGTGGGCAAGTGGGAGCTGTGTTAGCTCAGGGCTTGGGCTGAGCTGTTGGTGTGTTGCCTTTGGGCACTGCATGGTGAGTGTGTCCTGGCCATTTCTGCTGCCTTCTACTCTTTGCCTTTACTCCCTGGTGAGGCTCTTTTCTCCTCATGCACTACACACAGCTTTGGTCCAAATGGGACTTAGAGCCACTTTTTTTTTTAGCTAGAAAAGTAGTTTTTCTTAGTCATTTTTCTCCTGATAGCAGAAACCCAAGAAAACTTATTTCCATCTCACAAACTTAAAGACAAGGCATATCTCTTCTGTCCTCTTCACTCTGTGTTTAGCCAAGCTCTGGCCTGCCCTTCAGCACTGTTGCAGCCCTGCTAAGCAGCCTGTGTGCAGCCTCTGGTTCTGGGATAGCTTCTGAGCTTCCCAGAGCCCTGGGCACCTCCACCCATGTAGCCTTAGTGCCTGGCAGCATGGCTCATGCCTGCAGCACAGAAAGCACATTGTGAGCACTCCCTGCCTGCTCCACTGCCTGGCTCGGATCAGGGAGCATCTAGGTCATCATCAGGGTTGAGAAATTCAGGGAAGAGCAAGTGGGATGCTCTGATCTTCAGGGCCATTGTATTGCAATTCTCTTTCTCTGAAATAAAATCACTCCTCTCCATGCATTGCCTGGGTCAGGGTGGCTCTGGCCAGTGCTGGGGGAGGGAATGGGGAAAGGCAGCTGCTTGTCTTCTCTGCTGTTTCCATCCTGTCTTCTCCTGGAAGCATAGAGAGGGAAGCCAGCCTGCATCTGAGGCACACCCTGGCCTCAGACAGAGTAGCACACAGTCCATCAAGCTTATTTGCAGAGCAGAGAGGAGGTGTTAGGTACTTGCTGTGTTACCTAGGTTTGATTTGAGCTCCCCTCTTCTTTCCTGAGAAGCAGCTGTAAAATGCTCACTGTCATGCCCTGAAAACCCTTGTCACCCACACAGCTCCAGTCTGTCTGTGGGCAGTACAGAGTGACACGGAGCAGCCTGGGAGCCCACCTGCACTGCTGGGGCCAGCTCTGGAGTCCTCGGCACAGGAGACACATGGACCTGGTGCAGTGGGGCCAGAGGAGGTCTGAGGGCTGGAAGCTCTCTGCTGTGAGGACAGGCTGAGAGAGGTGAGAAGAGAAGGCTCCAGGGAGACCTGCTTGCAGCCTTTCAGTACTACAAGGGACCTAGAAGAAACCTGGGGGCAGACATTTTAGCAGGACTTGTTGTGACAAGACAAGGGATGATGGTTTTAAACTAAAAGAGGGAGATGCAGACTAGATGGAATGAAGTTCTTTACACTGAGGGTGGTGAGAGCCTGTCCCAGGTTGCCCAGAGAGGTGGTAGATGTCCCATCCCTGGAACCATTCCAGGTCAGGTACTGGGGCTCTGAGCAGCCTGCTCTAGTTGCAGATGTCCCTGCTGACTGCAGGGGGTTGGACTAGATGGCTTTTATAGGTCCCTTCCAACCCAAACCATCCTGATTCTCCCACTCCCTGCTGCTTTGCAGGCTCTGGCCCCTGTGCAGTCCCAGGTTTGGCCTCAGCAGACCCCACTGGCAGCAGCAGCATCACACCAGTGCTCTGGGTGCAGGAGATGCAGAGAGGCAGCAGCTGCTGTTGCAAGAAGCACATGCCCCTTGGGAGCACACATGGTGCTTGATAGCTGCTTGGGGCCATCTGCTGCTTCTCAGCCCCTGGGGGGTTGTGTGTGAGGGAAGCTGCAAATGGGGCAAATGTGCTCCACTCTCCTCTTGCCAGATTGGAATTAGCAAGGTGATTCAGTAGAGTGGTAACTACAGATTCAGTAATGACAGGATTCACACTAACTATAAGGTATCCTGAATTGAAATACATGAATATATATGTATAGATAAAACCACAAAACATGCAAACACACAGAGTTCTTTGGATCCAGTGGAGTTTATATAAACACACTTGTGAGAGCAGATGTGTCTGTTCAAACACATGGATAGGTAGGGAGGTGGATGGAAGAGATGCTAGCCTAGAGTTAACATTTCCTTTCTGAGTGTAGAGCAAATGCTCACCAAGCTTTGGCATTCTCAACAGACCATAGTTGAGTCTCAAAGTCTGACTTCATCCTGGCCTCTTGTCCTGGCAGTTTGTGCCTGAGAGACATCTCACTTGGGGAGATGCTGGACCCAGCCCACTGTGATCCAGGAGACCTCCAAGGATCTTGCTTTAGCATCACAGGTTATATGGTCTGAGATCCTTGACTCTCATCAGGTATTTCTCCACTCTGGCCCACCTCTGCTGTTGAAGAAACAACTTTTTTCTGCAAGTTGTGCAGACCCAGAACTTTGATTTTGGAAGTTTGATCTCACCTGTTGGCCATGATCCTGCTATGGGTGTGCTGGGCTGTTGGGACCCAGGTATGGATGTGCTGGGCTGTTGGGACCCAGGTGTGGATGGACTGGGCTGTTGGGACCCAGGTATGGATGGACTGGGCTGTCAGGAGGTGATGGATTCCCAAGTGATAGGGAGAGCAGTGCTGAGCTCACCAAAGCAGGGCGCCAGCACCCCGAGACACCTTAGTGCTCTTCTCTGCTGTCTTTTGTGATCAGTACCTGGCTTACCTAGGTTGGAATGTGGCCCAGGAAAGGGGAGGAATCACATCAGGCCTGGAGTGACATGGGAACAGGTCTATGCCACCACAGGTCATCAGGGAGAATACTAAATAAAACCAAGTTCAAAACAGAACCTTGAAGGACCTCTCACTTGCCCAGTGTTTTCCCTATACTACTTCTGTCTTTCCTTTAGCTGCTTCCATCTGCTCAATCCTGGTATTGAGTCCTGTTTTCATGTAGTCTAAGTAGCTCTTTGAC
Organism: Bucco capensis; assembly: GCA_013396975.1. Taxonomy (NCBI): domain Eukaryota; kingdom Metazoa; phylum Chordata; class Aves; order Piciformes; family Bucconidae; genus Bucco; species Bucco capensis. Next base: position 40,247 of record VWZO01011719.1, on the reverse strand, counting down.
AGGATGTCCTCCACAAATATAGTTCTGGTCACTGATGTTTCTGTTGCTTGGGGCATAGGTACACAAGTGAGTGGGCAGGCATTAGGAATGTCGTCTTTCCAACATGTGGATGCTTTCCTCTCCTCCTTGGCAACACAGAACCCTCTTGAAGGATACACCAGCAGCTCCTCCTGGCTCCTGGGCATCAGTGCTAGATGATGGCAGAGTATGTGCCAGGGTAGAAAGCCAGAGGTACTCTGGACCTCTCAGCCTCCATCCAATCTTTGTGGCTCTCTCTCCCTTTGTGGTTTCTCTCAGTGTGGTAAAAGATTTAGCAAGGCACATGGGGAAAGGTGGGGAGGTAGGTGGTGGCTGCTCTAAAGCAGGGTGAAGCCCTGCTGTGGGAGGTGGCTGTGCCGGTGGGAGTGTTGGCATCAGTGGGGTTTGTGCTGCTTTCTAATGATTCTCCTTTCCTCTTGCCTAGATGAAGATCTCTTTCAATGAGACAAGTTTGCAGACCATGTTTGAGTACCCATCAGAGAGCTCACTGGCAGAAGAGGAGGAGGAGGAAGAGGAAGGACATGCTTCTGAAACAGAGGAGGACAAATCTTGCACCTTTTACATTCCTCGCCCAAATAGCACTTTGCATCCCAGCACACCTAACTCAGGTGAGCCAGCTGCTGTGCTGGCACTGGGATTGCTGCTGGTGTCTGACCCTGTCCACCTTCCCTACAGATGCCTATGGGGCTCCACACAGGTGGCAGTGTTGCTGGAGAAGACTTCTGCCAGCTGATGGCAGAGTCAGGGTTTTGGGGACAGGGCTTGAACCAGAACTGTGGGTGGGCAGCTTCTCTGGTGTCCCTGCCAGGATCCCAGTCCCACTTCCTTTTTGGCGTGGTGAGAAGTATTCATGTCAGCTTTGTCCTTCCAGCAGATTTATCCAGCTACACTCCAAAGCACTCTGTGAAGTTCAGCGAGTGGCAAGAGCAGAAGTATGAGGAGATGCCTGCCACAGAAGGTCACCTCCCAAAGGAAGCTGATGCCCATGGGAACGAAGTCATGGTGAGGCTTTACATGAGCAATCTTGGCTTTGTCCTGCTCTGCTCTTCTCAGGTGCAGTGGATGGGATGTGGTGAGCCTTCCACTGAACACTGGTCTTTGTGCTCACTGCCACTGCTCCCAAAGGGATGTGCACAGGGGCCCACAGCCACTGGCAGAGCTGCTTGCCCCTGGCAGTGTAAAGGAGATGGAGGGCAGCAGCACTCTCTGCTCTCCTGGGCATGTTTGGAGAGGGAAATGCAATGCTCTCCTTAGCCCTGGCAAGGTGCCAGTGCAGCCTTCAGCAGCCAAAGGTGTGGTACTCGTGCAGTGCTTTGGGTTTGCTGACAGCTCCCTGCCCCTCTGCTCTCTCCCCAGCTCACCCCAGCAGAGAAGGGAGGCCTCTCGGATTTCAGCAGCGAGCCTGCTCTCTACTTTTGATGGCTTCATGGCCCAGCCTGCAGCAGCAGCTGCTGGACAAAGAGTGTCAGTGCATCTTCTGAGTTCCACAGAAAGAAGCTTCTGGGTCAGTCACCACAGCTTTCGTTGGATCCTGATGCCAAGGGTGGACTAGATGCTATCAGGCATCTCCAGAGAAAATTTGCACTGGATTCTGGGACCTAACTCCTACTTTTAAGGCATATGATTTATCCTACCTGTGGCCTTGCATATTCCTTGTTCAAGATCAGCTGCCAGTTAGGCAAGCAGCTTAAGAACAGATCTGTCATCCTGGGATGGAGATGGATGAGTCCACTCCTCCAGGTGCTGTGGGGGGGGTCTGGACAGCTTTTGTAACCCTTCTCCCATCAGAGCCCCAGGGAAGAACAATTCTGGAGCTGGAGCACTGGGAACATCTGGGTAGTTAGCTGGGTTCACAGATATGGTTGTGATTTGATGCTAGCTTGGGTGTTAGTGTGGATAACTGTAGAAGGTTCATGGCTTGTTCTTGGCATGGTTTTGGGTCTGAACCATCATGGACTTAATGTGCCAGTCATGTCCTTGTGAAGGAAGCTGAACTCAGTGTTTGAGGGGTGGGAAGGGGAATAAATGCCTTTAGCTTTGGGTGTCATTTTTGCACTGCTCCTCTGATGCAAAGCACAGGGAGGGCAATTCCACTCCTTTCTTCTGCAGAACTTGAACAAGGAATATGTGTTTTTTTTCTAGGATATTTATAGTTCTGTTGTAATTGTTTAATGCAGCCAATATGCAAAGGAATCTGCTAGACTCTTCCATTTAAGTTTTCTACTACTGTAAACTCAGGGTCAAAATTGCACTCTGGAAAAGACAGAACACTGCTGCTACTGTGATTTGTACTTCTGGGATTAAAAGAGATGTGGTTGGAATAGATGTGGCCTCTCTGGGCTCTATGAAATGAGTGGTACCCCAGCACCTGGTTCTAGCCAAAGGAACAAGCTGGGATCTTCGATACAATTCCCAGTGTTCATTGGTTTGTCTGTTATACATGGATGATGAATGTCTACTCAAGGTGATACTGGTCTGTGAACTGAAAGCACTCTGCCTACCTTGCACTTGTGGTGTGTATTGTAGCAGCAGGAGGAAGGTTGTTTTGCTGTTAAAGAAGGTCAGGACTAAACCTTAGGATATCCTTACTTCTAGCTGTTCTCCTCATCCGCCCTGGGTGCCTAAATATTCCTGGAAAGTTAATGCAAAAAGAAGCCCCAGTGAGCTACTCAGCAGTTTTGTTAGCTGTTGACTGGAGAGGCCACAAAGGAACACTTGCCACCTCCTTGTCCTTTTCAAGCACCTGGGACTCTGCTCCCTGCACGAGCTCCCAGGAGCAGTGTGTGGCTGGCAGTGCTGCCTGTGACAGCAGTGAGGCCATGTGCTGGGGCTGCTGCCTTTCATGGAATAATCCAGGACAAGATGCTGAGCCTGGGGTAGAATGAGGGGAAAAGCAGGACCACTAGTGACTGCTAGATTGAAGGGATAAGGTAAGTTATCAGGCATGCAGAGTTAGACTGAGCAGTGCCCACAGCCACTAGCTGTGCACACAGCCAAGGGAGACCAGGGGCTGTGCTCAAAGAGGAGGAGATGCACAGCTTGTCTAGCAGAAAGGTCCCAGTGAGCATCTTGCACTGTGGAAACACTCAGGCCAGTTTAAGGCAGCCCTCTCTCGGAATTTGGAACTGAACAAAACTGCAGGTGGTGAAACCAATGCTTCTTGCAGTTAAAGTTAGGGATAAGGTGACTGAACTAGTCCTGACTTTGTTCTGCTCTGGATCCATGAAGAATATAAAAGCCAACAATACCCTGCAGCTTGTCCCACTGACTTCTGCCAACTGAAATGCTGCCCTGGTGCTCTCGTGCTGTCCTCAGTGAATTAGCTCTGTGCCTACAACCTCTGTGGTTAGGACAGGCTCAGTGGAGGTGCAGGAGGGCAGAGTGTGCTTCTGAGGAGGAGCACGTGGTGCTCTATTGTGCTGCCCACTCTACTCCTCCTTCCACTTGGCCTGCTTTACCTTGTAGCTGTGTTTTGCACCTTGCTGAGTGCTGCCTTCACATTTCCCAGCTTTCTTCTCCCACCAGCTGAACTCTGAGCAGAGCAAGGCAAATGCTGTTTTGAGGGCAGAAACCTTAGCTGGTAAGTCACCTCCTGGGATATGCTTCAGTATCACTGTGCTCAAAACAAAGGGTATTTTTATGTAGATGCCTAGTCTGATCTGTAGCATTTGAGGATTTAACTTTAGTAGATCCCTAACTAATACCAAAGTGCATCTGAAAGGAAAATTTACTTCTGCAAAACCAAGACTTTTATTAAAGAAGTTTAGGAATGCTTTTCTTCACATGCTTACTGTTCTTTTTCTTTTGAAGTGTTTTATGGCTCACTGGCTTTTTGAGCATACCCCATTTCTCTCTTCAGGTCATCTGGCAATGCATCCAGTATCTGGGAAAGAAAGAAATAAAACCAGCTTATTTTTACAGAAATGAAGTGTTTCTTTTATGGGTTCCTTTTGAGTTCAGCTGACCTACCTTAGAGCAAGAGGGATTCTCCAGCCCTTACACTCCCTAGTCCTTGGTGACCTTTCATGCTGTGTCACTGCAGGAATAGCATGGGGGGAATGTCACAGAATCACAGAATGGTTAAGGTTGGAAGGGACCACCAGAAGTCATCTAGTCCAGTCCAACCTCGCTGCTCTAGCAGGGTCACCTACAGCTAATTACTCAGGATTGTGGCCAGATAGTTTTTGAATCTCTCCAGGAAAGGAGACTCTACAAACTCTCTGGACAGCCTGGGCCAGGGCTCTGGCACCCTCACAGGAAAAGAAGTTCTTCCTCAAGTTTAGGTGGAGTTCCCTGTGTTATTGTTATGGTTTGTGCCCATTGCCTCATGTCCTATCGCTTGGCACCGTCAAGAGGAGCCTGGCTCCATCCTCTTGACACCGTCCCTTCAGATACATACTTGCACAGATAAGGTGCCCTCTCCTCTCACCCTCCTCCAGGGTGCACAGCGCAGCTCCCTCAGCCTCTCCTTAGAAGGGAGATGCTCCAGCCCCTGGCTGTAGGGGAGGTACCTGGCTGCAGGGGTTACCTTGCCGTGGGCCGCCTCGGTCTCGGCGATGACCCTGTCGAGCTGGCAGCGCTCGTTCATGTGCTGGGCCAGGCTCTCGCTGGCGCGGAGCAGCCGCGCCGTCAGCGCCCCGATCTCTGCCTGCAGCTGGCTGCGCTCCGCCTCCTCCTTCCGGATCCTCCCGCTCAGCTCCTCCCGCCGGGCGCGCAGCTTGGCCAGCTCTGCGCGGAACGGCACTGTCAGACCTGGGCCCCCTCCCGGTTCCGGCCCCACTCCCAGTCCCACTCACCCTCTAGCAACTCCTTGTTGTACCCCTGCAGCGCAGGCCCCAGCCCTGCCCCGCTCATCGCCCCGGCCCGGCCCAACCCTCGGCCGCGCTCCGCCTCTTCCTGCGGCGCGGCCCGATGGAGCGGCCGGCGGGCGCGGAGCTGTCTGCTGCCTGGCACACTCTCAGCACCGCTCTGGTGCCGCCCGCAGCCCTGGGGCTGGTGAGCCGGGGACGGGAACGGGGAGGCTGCGGGGCCCGGGACTGGGGGAGGACTCTCCGCCGCTCTCGGGTCTCTGGGCTCACTAGGTGGCGGCTATCCCCAGTGGGCCCGGGGCAGGATCGCTAACCCTCACTCCCCCGTTCCCGGGGTGGCCGAAGCGGTCCCGGCCTTCTACCCGGGCCTGACCGGTTCTCTCCGCGCCTGGGTTAGGTTATGTGTGCTTCCGCGGGGCTGGGGGGGAGAAGCGGCTGGAGCTTCCGGTTGGGGTCGGGGGGCTGTTGGGGTACGGCGGTTGGGCTTTGTTCGGGGGCTGCCAGAGAAGGGCCGGGGGTGGTCCAGTCCTCCCCCTCTTTTCTGTTACAGTGGCCAGGAAAGCCGAGGAGATGTGCTACTCCCTGCGCTTTCCCCGAGGGAGCTCGGGGGCCATGGAAGGTTTAGACCCAGAGCCTGGCTTCCGGGGGACCGAAGGGTGGCTCCTGGCCCTCCAATCAACAGAGCCTGGTGCTTTCCCAAGAGCCATGTCCCAGCCAGCTTGTGTCCTACTGTAGCCACCAAGAGGGACAGTAGTGGGTGGTGCTCGGGTGTTAGGTCTGGGAGGTGGGTGCTTGGCTTCCAGCAGCAGGCTGAGACCCCAGCAGGTCTCCATGGAGCAGATTTACTCCCTGCTCATTGGGATGAGTGGTCTCCCTTCTGCCACAGGTCCTCCTGGAGAAGTTTTTTGCTCCTTAACTTGGGTTATCCCCTCTGCTTTTCAGGCAGCATCAAGGTCTGATGCTGTGGGGCTGCTGAAGGATGCTGACCTGCGGGCAGCCCTGGACGTGCTGCGGTGTTACAACTTGCACTCTGTTGTGGAGGAATGGTTCACTGAGGTGCTGCAGACAGACCTGCAGGTGAATATAGGTCCTGAGTTCTGGAACAGCATCAGCCAGAATGAAAACACAGCTGATGAGGCCCAGTGTGCCTCCCTCCTGCTGGATGCATTTTGTCTTCTCAAGTGCCGCCTGGACCCCTACCTGAACAGCCTGGAACTGCTGGAGAGGTGGACCAAGGCAGGCTTGCTCTTGGGGACAGGCGCTCAGATGCTGCAGGAGAAGGTCTACACCATGTTCAAAGCTATCCTTTTCTTCACCACTACCAAGTCCTTCCAGGAAATGATCCAGCAGTTCTACAGCCGCACGTTCAGGATATACATGCGGCAGTGGAAGAAAGGAGAAGATGGAAGCAGCGAGTGTGAGAGCAGCATGAGCGAGCTTGACCAGGAGAGCGATACCGAGGAGGGTGCAGGAGAGAGCTTGCTCTGCGCGGGCTGCAGCAGCAAGAGGGAGCAGTGCTGGTGCCCCAAGGCCATGGAGCAGTTTCAGCAGCTCAATGACATTCTGTAGGTTACAGAGTGGTGGCTGTCACTCAGAACAAGTAGATGGTCTGGACAGGGAGTAGCCACAGATTCTCTTGGTGTCTGAAAACAGGAGGAGCTACATGCTGCATCTAGAATACTGTGTTCAGGTTTGGGCCCCTCAGTACAAGAGGGACACAAGGCATTAGACTGTGTCCAGAGAAGGGTAATGAGGCTAGTGAGGGGTCTGGAGAATAACTCTTATGAGGAGCAGCTGAGGGAACTGGGGTTCGTTAGTATGGAGAAGATGTGGCTCAGGGGAGACCTTAGCTCTCTCTACAACTCCCTGAAAGGAGGTTGGAGTGAGATGGGGGTTGGTCTCTTCTCCAGGGTTAACAGTGAGAGGATGAGAAGAAATGGCTTCAAGTTGCAGCAGGGGAGGTTTAGATTAGATCTAAGGAGGAATTTCTTTACTGAAAGGGTTGTTAAGTCTTGGCCCAGGCTGCCCAGGGAGGTGGTGGAGTCACCATCCCTGGAGGAGTTTAAGAAGCATTTAGATGCTCTGTTTAGGGCCATGGTTTAGTGGTATGGTAGTGATAGGTATGGTTGGACTTGATGATCTTGGGGGTCTCTTCCAACCTTCATGATTCTGTGGTTCTCTGAGGTCAGGCTGTGTCGTGGCACTGGGAACTTGAGAACTTGACACAGAGTTTCTGCAGTAGGTTGCCAACTGATGGTTAAACTAGAGCAGGAAGTTCTTCTTCCTGGGTATGAGACTAGCTTCCTCTTGCTCTAATGCCTTCTGGCCACGAAGAGGCAAACCCTTCTAAATGAAAAAGTTTTTGATGGCTTTAAGCTAATGTTTCTAGGGAGGCTGAATTAGCACTAGTGCCTCCTGTTGTGTATGTAGTGCATCTATGCTGCTGTCAGAGCATGTGACATAAGAGCTAAGCCTGCACCTGTGAAGCAGCACACAGGGAGGAAGGTGCCTTCAGGTAGTTGGATTGTCTTTATTTGCTTGTGGGTTTGCTGCCATCCTCTCTGAACTGGGTCCCTGTGTGTCTGTAGCCACCGGCTGCACCTGCTGGAGAGAGTGAGCGCCGATGCCGTCACCACCATCCTGCACAGGATGATAGAGGAGAGGATGGAGCAGCGATGCAGGGGAGAGTATGAGCACTCCTTCCTGAACGAGTTCCAGGAGGTAAGGAGGGGCTGTGGGCAGTGAGGGCCTCTCCTTTGGGCATGTGCAACTGCTCCTGTGACTGATTTAGCAGCTCAGGCTAAAAGCAGATTCCACCTGACAACACCTAGTGCAGGGATGTGACTCCACCTTCCCTGGCAGAAGAAGTGGTTAAAACTCCCTGTTCTGATTTATGCTGGCAGGGAAGGTTTGCTCTGACCTGTGTTTAATGGACTGTTATATTTCACCTGGTCATGTCTGTAGTAATAAGGGAATTTCAGCTTTACAAACCACAAGAACATGCAGTAGCAGCTAGCCTGCAGAGAAGCCTCCCTCTGTGCAGATGGGCTCAGAATGTGAATTTGTGTGGCTGTTTTCTTTCTTCTTTCCAGTTTTTCAGCATCGCTTTAAAATGTGAGGCAAAGATGGGAGGTGATGCACTGGTATTGATCTGTGCCATGTACAGAACAGAAATCCTTCCATGCACCTGCCCACTTGTTTTCCTGAGGCCTTAAACCAACTTTATGTTGGACTGTTTACCTAGTGTGACCTTAAAATTCTTCTCCAGGTTATGGCTTGTGCAGGACACAGTCCTGGCTCTTCAGGCATGCCCTGTACTCTGTGTTCCTTGATGCATGACCTTGCCTTCTCCTGGGTTGAAGAACAATGTGTGAAGCCAGGTTGCTCTCCAAGCCAGGCTGTTCTCTGTGCTTGCCCTGGTTTCCTTGCTGGTAGCCACTCTGAGAAGCAGTGTGCTGAAATTGGAAGTGCTGAGAGCAAACTTCCTTCCCAGACACATCACTCTGGAGTGTCAGTCACTGATCAGGCTGTGGCAGGAGCACTCAGAGGAGATAAACCCCTGGGGGGAAATGGGTTTGTTTGATTAATAATAATTGTATCCCTTAATACAGAGTTGCTCTTTGTCAGTTACAGTCCTTTCAAACCCAATTTCTTTGTGAGAATTCTTTATCAGTTTTTCCACCCTTTTGCCCAGATCATTGCCCAAGGGATCTGTAGTTCTCAGGTTTGTCCTGCCTTGTCATTAGCAGAACTTGTGCATTCCTTCAGTGTTTCCTCAGTCACTTAGATAATTACAAAGGTGCAAAATCAAACCAGATTGGGACTTAGCATTTTTGTTTCAGGCTGTCCAAATCCAATTTTCAAAGAAGATTAATATTTACTAGCTATTAGAACTCAACATTTGTCATCTTAAAGGAAAAATACAATTTAAAAAGCACATTTCTTCTGAATATCTGCATTTTCTAGTTTGAAGTTGGATCTCTGGATATTGTAGTTGAAATTTGGCAATGACATTTCTCTGTAGAAAACTGAATCTCAAATATAAAATATAATGTATTAACCTTCTGGTCCTCTCTCTTAGGGTTTTTATTTTACTGTTCAGGGGCTAGGCTGGTATTTGAGGTCTTGGTTTTGAGTGCCTGAGTTCAGTTGCTTGGATGTCAGGTGGAGTTTCTTCACTGAAAGGGTTGTTAGGCATTGGCCCAGGCTGCCCAGGGAGGTGCTGGAGTCACCATCCCTGGAGGGGGTTAAGAAACATTTAGATGCTCTACTTAGGGCCATGGTTTAGTGGTATGGTAGTGATAGGGATAGTTGGACTTGATGATCCTAGAGGTCTCTTCCAACCTTAATGATTCTGTGAGTGTGTCTGTGAGTCCTTGGGATGCTTTATTTGCTCTTCATTGATTTCAGGAATCATGGGAATTCTGGGCCCAGGATGATGTGATAGTTAACTTGCTCATATTCTCATAAAGAGAGTAGTTCTGCAAGTACAGAATGGGATGGAATTCTGCAAGAATAGAATAGTCTGCAAATTTTTGGATATACCTTATCCGTTCTGAGCCCAGTGCCTAGGCACCATCCTCAGTTACCCCTTACCTTCTCATACACATCTGCAGAGTCTGTATCTAGTATCTTCAGTTAAAGTTCATGCTCTTTCAGCTGGCCTGTCCCTGGCTTATAACCAGGGTGCATTTGGAGAGCAGCTGGAGCTAGTGGTGTGCTTGGCTGGCTGCTCATTGCTGCTTGCTGTGGTAGCTGCCTGGTGATGGGGTGAGGGTGGAATGTGGTTGTGCATCCAGCTGTGATGTTCACAAGTCTGTACTCTCCTTGTGCAGTGGATTGAGAAGGTGATTGGCTGGCTCAGCAGGGTTTTCCTGCAGGAGGGTACCTCGGCACGCACCTCTCCAGAGGCTGGCAGCACCCTGAAGCGCTGGCGCTGCCACGTCCAGAGGTTCTTCTACCGCATCTATGCCAGCATGCGCATTGAGGAGCTCTTCAGCATTATTCGAGGTAGGTGTGGCCTTCAGCTGGAGTGCTCAGCCTGCTGAGGTTCAGCTTAGACTTCTCCTTACTATTCAGGTTACCAAGTGTTCTGAAGCTCAGAGTTCTTTCACTCTTGCACTTGGATAGGATGAATGATAGATCTGTCTTCCTCTCCTGAGGTGCCACACTGTCTCCTCTTGCCTTCCCCCAGAGCATATGGCATGTTTCTAGTCACTGCTTGCTTTGTAGATTTCCCAGAGTCGAAGCCTGCTGTGGAGGACCTCAAGTTCTGCCTAGAAAGGACTAATCAAAGGCAGCAGCTGCTCAGCTCCCTGAAGAGTGCTCTGGAATTGCGACTTCTGCATCCTGGTGGGTTTTACATCCCCTTGTATGTCCTAACACTGTAGGGAGCCTGTGCATGAGTGAGGGTCTGCTGGGAGCTATCATCTGATTCCATGTTTGATAAGTGAGAGGCAGCCAGGCTGTGCACATCCTGTGCTCTCTGTGTGGGTTTGTGCAGGGGCAGCAGTCACTGCTTATATCCCAGCCCTTTCTTACCTCATTTTTGCAGGATGATGAGGAGCTGAACTAGAAGTTTAGCTTTGGCCCAGGTGGGTAAAGGCTTCTCTGCTGTGTGTGATCTGAGCTCCAAGCACAGAGTCTGGGCTCAGCTGGTCTATAATAGTCTGTAAGCCTGTGTTTGTGGTTGGAACAGGTTTCTCAGACATAGGGATCCGATCTCTCCATTTGGCTGGGGAAGGAGGGCAGCAAACCCTTCAACCTCCATAGATCAAACAGAGGGCTTGGAGCATCCAAGCAGTTAACCTGTGCTCTGAGACTCTGACTCTCTCTACCCCTCTCCTGTAGGAGTCAACACGTCTGACATCATCACTCTGTATATCTCAGCTATCAAGGCCTTGCGGGAGCTTGACCCCTCTATGGTTATCCTGGAGGTTGCCTGCGAGCCCATCAGGAAGTATCTGAGGTAAGAGGCTTGCAGGACAGTTGTCCATATCTCCTTTGCCTCCCCTTCCCTTCACTTGCTCTGCTTCCCTTGCCTGTTGGCAGGACCCGAGAAGACACGGTGAGGCAGATAGTGGCTGGTCTCACAGGGGATGCTGAGGGCTCTGGGGACCTTGCAAACGAGCTCTCCAAAGCTGACCCAGTGACCCTGGAGAATGGCCAGGAGAGTGACGATGACATCGCCGAGCCAGGGGACTGGGTTCCTGACCCTGTTGATGCAGAACCAGGTTAGATGCCAAGACCAGACCTCCTGGCAGCACACTCTTTTCTCTGGTGGGCTGAGCAGCTCATCTGCTAGTCTTCCAGAGCTGAGCTGGGCTAGGCCAAGGTCTCTGTTAATTTGCACTGTCATCTGCTTTCCCTAGGAAAGACAAGTTCCAAGCGTCGCTCCTCAGACATCATCAGCCTGCTGGTGAGCATCTATGGCAGCAAGGACCTGTTCATCAATGAGTACCGCACGCTGCTGGCTGACAGGCTGCTGCACCAGTTCAACTACAGTGCTGAGAGGTGAGGCCTGGCTGCCCAAGCCCAGGGCTTTCCATGGCAAATCACCTGATGAAGGTGTGCTTCAGACTTGGTCCTATGAACAACTCTTTCTGGAGTCAGAAATGTCTTTGGTCATTTCCTCTGCAGCTGTGGCTTTGCATCTAGGATTTTGTGCTTTCACCTCTTCTCAGGCTGCTTCCTGCTCAGTCCTACCCTTGGCTTGCACTAAAAGTGCAGCATGTAGAACACTGGAGACACCAACACCCTCTTAGCTCCATCCCACATGTACTGGTGTCCCTCACAACCTGCACAGGCTGCTTAAGGGTCAGCAGAAAGTACCCAAGTAAGAACAAGGGATGAAGCATCAGGAAAACTCAGCTGCAACCCAGCTGTGTTCTCTTGATTTAAGAGCTGCAGTGGTTTCCTTTCTCTGACATGCAGCTGGTACAAACCACCTCTGGGATGGGCAGGCTCAGGCAGGTGGCCCACCGAATGCTGTGGCTGCACTGTGGTGCTGAGGGGGTTGGCTAGGTGCTGTGCCCCTCCAAGTGAAAGGCACAGGAAGGAGTTCAGAAAGCTGCTGGCCTAGGGAGGAAGTGACTGCTCCTCACTTAGATGCTAGGAGGCACATGTGCTTTAAGGCACATTATCTGAACAGGGTGCCTCCTGTGCATGGGACTACACTTTCTGGCTGTATTGCAAGGGGTGGAGGCCAAGGCAGGCTTGCCTGTCTGAGGCAGCTGTGCCTGAGCTGTTGTTTCTCCTGTCAGGGAAATCCGCAATGTGGAGCTGCTGAAGCTGCGCTTCGGTGAGGCTCAGATGCACTACTGTGAAGTCATGTTAAAAGTAAGTGTTGGAGCTCTCTGGGGAAGGGACTTGAGGAGTGACCGAAAAAGGGTGCTTTAGGAAAGCGGGGTTCCCAAAACCCCAGTGAGGGGGCTGATCTGTGCAGAAGTCCAAAATCATGTCTGCTTTTTGAGCCCTAGGGGTTAGGTTGTTGACTCTGGGGGATGGTTGCTCTGGTGGTGTTGTCTCTCCTGCCCTTCCTGCAATATTGTGTTGTGGTATGGAAGAGCTGGGCTGTTCCAGCTCCTCTAGGGTTGGGACACTGGAGTTGAATTCACTTGGAGCACTGTAGGAAGAACATAGGCCTGGAGGGACTCCCGTGTAGGCTAGCGTTGAGTTTTAAACCCTTCCTCAACCTCCCTGCAAATGTTTCTGTGTATGTGTAGCAGACTTCCTAGAAGTTGATCATGCCCTTTCCAATGTCTCTATCATCATTTGGAAACAACACTAAGTCACCTTGTTCAGGCTTCTCCTGTAGTAAGGGTTAGCACTGACTGGGAAGAGAAGGAGCTGCCTTAGCTTCCTCTGCCTTTTCCAGGATATGGCTGACTCACGACGCATTAATGCCAACATTCATGATGAGGAGGAGAAGCTCCCAGAGGAGGAGAGGCCACCCTTCAACCTCATGGCTGTTATCCTGTCAAGTGAGTTCTGGCCACCACTGAAAGAGGAGAAGCTAGAGCTTCCAGAGCAGGTCAAGGAAGCCATGGAAGCCTATTCAAAGAAGTATGAGAAATTAAAGGTGAGGCAACCTTAACCCTCCCTGAAAAAAGTGTTTGCTCTTCAGACTTTATGTATAGCATGGGTTTTGCAAAGTCCCCTGTAACATCCTTTAAATTCTAGCTGCTAGTGCACCCATGCTGCTATGGTGGAATCCCAAAGTCCTTCAGCTTTGAATCCGGGTTAGAACCTGTGCTGGCTTACCTATTGCCAAAAGAAGGGTTTATCTCTCTCTCTGGGGTGCCTGGGTCATTGCAGTGATTGCAGTCAGGGAAGGGAGTTTGCTAAAATATGCCAGTGTTTGTTAGTTAAATGGGTCCTGAGCTGGAAGATCTTGGACATCTTAAGTCTGGTCTAAGCTTGTTGGCCTAAGTTCTATAGTAGTAAGAGTGAGTGACATCCTGGCCCTGTTGAACCTCTCTTCAGTACTCTGGCACAATCCTCCCCTGTTTGTCCTCTTTTAACAGTCTCATTTTAAGATCCACTGTTACTCTGGAGTTAGGGGAATGTTGCTTTCTCTTCTGTCTGTGCTCTCTCTTGGGTTGTTTCATTTATTTCTATAAGATCCCTGATTTTTTAGTCAGTTTGACTGTGCCTCACACACAGACTGAATCCATGCCTTGATAAAGAGCATGGAAAGGCAGAAGAGAGGCATGCAGAGCAAATAAAAGCAGTGGTGCAGTATTAGTCTGATCTCCAGGCAGTTAGTCAGATAGAGAAGGCTGAGGTGCATCTTGCTCTGCACATACAGAGTGGGTTGGAAGCAAGAGCATCTGTCTGGAGGTGAGGGAGAGGTCTAAGTCACTTCCAGAGCTGTGGTCTTGCCTTTCTCATCTTGCAGCTCCTTACCTGGTGGAGTGCAGAGCACACATCTGGGCCACAGATGCTTCTGATCTAGTTGTCATGTCAGTGTAGTCCGTGAGTACACTCAGATGGCTCTTTGCAGCCAACCTGGATACATTTGGTGTCTCATGCAGTTGTTGCTCTTTGCCTGTCCATTTGTGCTCTGACTCCACTTCAGGCTTGATTTTCTAGATCCTTTCTTGAACTTATTAGACAGGTGCCATGAGGCTGGGAAGCTCATAGCTCTAGATTCTGTCTCTTCTGCTGTAGCCACATGCCAGATGTGGATGCCAGGTGATTTCTGTGTCTGCAAAACTTGGTTGGGAGAAGGTGAAAGGAAGGAGCAGCCTCCTTGCGCATCCTCAACCTTTAAAGGAAGCAGTGCTCTTTTCACATCAGTATTGCAAGAGATTGCTCCTCTTCTGAGGAAATCCTGCCCCAGATGAGTGTTTATTTTCCAGTAGGAGTTTGTCCTGAGTGGCCCAGTTGGTCTCCCAGTGTTTCCTCAACCTGTGCTTACCCTACCAGAATGCTGAGTGCCTGGTTTTCAGGCTGGAGAGAGGCCTTGCTCTTGAGCAAGGGCTGGGCAAGAGCTTGTACTGAGGAGGATGTTTTCCATGAGGGGATGGGGACAGTTGGGTGGTGGCAGTGCTAGGTGGGGAGCAGCTTTCGTATGTGGCAGAGGTGTGTGGTGTGCAGCTGGTCCTGGTGATAGAGGGACGTTTGCAATGACACAGCACTTAGTGGCTGCTGTTAGAAGATCTTCTGTAAGTGACTGCTTCTCCCCTTTGCAGGCCATGAGGACCCTGAACTGGAAGTACCACCTGGGCCTGGTGAGCCTGGAGGTGGAGCTGGCAGATCGCAGCCTCTCGCTGTCTGTCTCTCCCGTGCATGCTGCCATCATCCTGCACTTCCAGACCAAGAGTGAGTGCTGTGGCACAGACTCAGCCTTGCCACCTGTGGCTGTGTGCTTCCTGTGGGTGGAAAGACCCATCTGGCAGCAGGACCAAGACCTGGTTGATGGGCTTGGACCTACCATAGCATTCAACCAGGTCTCCAGCTCTCCTTGTAGACAGCACCCCCCAGGGCCACAGCTGCTTTCAGGCAGTCACTGCACGCACCTGCTCACTCCTGTCAGCAGCTCCTCAGCCTTCCCCATCCTCTTAGGAAGTCCTGGCATGCTGGGGGTGGGCTGGGGTCCTCTTCTCTTCTCTGACATGCCTGGTCTGCACAGGTACGTGGACATTGGCAGAGCTGAGTGAGGTGCTGAAGGTGCCTGTGACATCGCTGAAGCGCAAGATGACGCTGTGGCTGCAGCAGGGTGTCCTGCGTGAGGAGCCCCAGGGCACCTTCACTGTCATCGAGGAGGAGCAGAAGGACCAGGGGGAGAAGGTGGTTCTGATAGACAGTGATGAGGAAGGAGACTCTGCCATGGCATCACAGGCTGACCAGAAGGAGGAAGAGCTGCAGGTAGCCAGCTGTGTTTCTCAGCTGCTTGTGAAGCTGGCAGCACAACACAAACACCTCATGCTTCTGGCTGTGGGGAGTCTGGTTAAGAGGATGGATTCAGCTTGCACTTTGGGTTTGCATTTTCCATTGCAAGTGGCTAAGCCCAGCATGAAGGTCTTTGAAGTGGGTATCTCTTAATAAATGCTCACTGGTGCAGGTGCTGGATCACAGCATTCCCTCCAGAAAAGTGTCTGGCTGCTGAGCCAGGCAACCATTAGGACATCTCAATCTGTTGTTTTCAGTTGAAAGAAAGAAAAACCCTGACACATGATTTCATAGTTGAAAATAGTCATAACTTACTTGGATTCACTCAAGCAGTGTTTTGGGCACTCAGATTCCCACAACGGCTTACACAGCACTCAGAGCTGAACCTTTGCCTTCTCTGTGTTGTGGTCCCTGGACACTTGCAGTGCATTTCCTACCCCTGTGTCATGCTGTGTGTGTGTTTTGTCCCTGTGCAGCAGGGAGTTGTCATGCTGGTGTTTATCCACTGAGGGTCGTGCACGTACTGCACAGCAGATCCTGCTTTCTGGGCTATGTCCTGACACCTGCTGCTCTTCTTGGGTACTTGCTGTTTAAAGACCACATGCTTGTGGCTGAGGGCAGAGCTTACTGCCAGCAACAGCCCTGCTCTGCTCTGGGGCTATGGGATGCTAGAGCATCCCCTTTCTCCCTGGTGGAGATGTCGGTGTGCTTTACTGGTGCTTGTGTGTCCCCCTCTGCAGCTCTTCTGGACGTACATCCAGGCTATGCTGACCAACCTGGAGAGCCTGTCCTTGGAGAGGATTCACAGCATGCTGAAGATGTTTGTGATGACAGGCCCAGTGGTTACAGAGATTGATATGCAAGAGCTGCAGGGTTTCCTCCAGAAGAAGGTCCGAGACCAGCAGCTCATCTACTCTGGAGGTGTCTATCGCCTGCCCAAGAACTGCAACTAGACTGCCAGTGTCCCTCCCTGTCCCTCTGTCACCTCTCCCCACTGGGCCTGCTTTTCTTCCCACACATGAGTGTCTGGGCCCACTTCTCTGGTTCATCAAACCCAGCAGTCTCCTCCTGCAGATGGTACCAACTCTTCTATTTCCTCTCAGCAGAGCACTCTTGCCACCAGCCTTCCCACACTGAAAGGGCAGGCAGAAAACTCCCTAGTCTGCTGGGCACCCATCTCCCTTTTCTTGGCTCTCCTGTAGCCCTGGGAGCTTTTGGGAGGGGGAGCTTTTGGCTCCAGCTGCTGTCTGGGCCTCTCTGTGTGGCTAAAGCAGCATCTTGCAGCTGGCTGTGATGAGCAAGACCCTCCACAGAAGCAAGTCTTCATGCTGTCTCCTTGGGCTTATGTGGTAGGAAGACTCCCAGGTCTGCCTGCCTTGTTTGGGACTCTTAAATTGGGTGGGATCATTTTATTGTGGAATGAAGAATGCTTTAGATGGATGAGGTGTGGCAGCTCTTCCTGGAGGCTAGCTGGATTATCTGGGCACTGGAGGGTTTGCTTTACTGTGGCACCAATAGATACCTCCCATCCAACACCATGGCTGCTGCCCTCAAGGGTACATGGTCCTGCTGTGCTTCAGAGTTACTAGCACCACTGAGAGCAGTGAGGCAGGGGGCTGGGATCATCCCTGAACTCTGCTGCTTGAAGGAACATCCTGTTGTTGGGTTCAGGACTGTGTTCTGTCTCCATCTAACAGGCTTCCTCAGCCCTGCTCTCCAGCTGGGTTTTGCTCATCAGGAGAAATATGCTGGGGAAATCTGGCTTTGAAAATCTCCTTTCTGTGAAGCAAAGGATGAGTTTCCACAGTGCAAGGAGCCTTTCCCTTCTGCTGAATCTTCTGTCCCAGCCTGTGGGCCCTGCAGCTGCTGGAATGGAGATACCAAAGGGCCACATGTGAAACACCAGAGCAACCCTGGCTGTGCATGAGGGACTTGGGGAATATAGAAAAGGACCTGTATTTAACATTTCACCTTGGTTTTCCTGCCTAAAGGCCCAGAAGTGCCATGCTGTGAGCATCCCTTGTGCAGCCACAGGCAGTGGAGGACTTCCCTTACCCCTCCCTGTGCACACTCCAGCGTTG
The DNA here is from genome assembly GCA_013396975.1 of Bucco capensis. Classification (NCBI taxonomy): domain Eukaryota; kingdom Metazoa; phylum Chordata; class Aves; order Piciformes; family Bucconidae; genus Bucco; species Bucco capensis. The sequence goes on along the minus strand of VWZO01011719.1, from coordinate 22,924 downwards.
TGCTCTGGGTGAGAGCATGTGCTCTTGTCTCCCTGAGGCACTTCACTCCAAGCTGCTGTAGTGTGGCACTAGGAGCTGGTTAGTATGTTCAGTTGAGAAGTTTCAAATGTTCCTTGTAGTGTAGGGTCTCTGGTAATCAGTAAGTCCCAATCTGTGACCCTGTAGGATATTCCTGCAGATAAAGCCCAGAAAAATGAACAGCAGGGTGGACTCCATGATCCTAAAGGTGTTTTCCAACCTGACCAATTCTATGGTTCTATAATCCCAAACCAGATCAGAGAGAGGAGGGAAATCCCTGCCTGAATGCATGAGGAACCCCACCAGGCCCTGGCAGGATACCTGGCTGGATCTGTTGTCCTTAGGGGCTGGGCAGGGTGGGCAGGACATGACACTGGCCTTGTCCTTACTGTGCCTGTGGAGTGGGGCTGGTGACATGCCTAGGAACCACCCCTGGGGCCCATGTGTTGGGAACAGAAGACACAAACCCTTGTTGAAGCCCAGGCAGAGGTGTCTGTGCCTGCTTGGTGCTCCTGCAGCAGGGCTGGCTAGGTTTTGCCTTACAGGAGACACCTCCTGGGTGTCTCCATGTTCCCTCAAAGGCTTCTTGGCTCCTTGTGCCCTTGCTCACCCCTTGCTTAGACACTCACCCAGCACTGAATAAATCAAGGCAGCCCACAAGAGCCTGGGCTCCATCCCAAACCCACATGCCCTGAGCAGGAAAGAGGAGGGAGCCAACTGTGGGCAGGTTGTGCAGACAGCCCTGGAGGCTCCCTCTTTCCTGGATGTGCTGCAGGTGCACAGCCCCAGGGCTGTGTTTCCCAGCTTCTCTTGCTTTATTTTGGTTTGGTTTGGTTTATTTTCTCAGGGAAGGAAACTGTTTGAGCCCACGGAAATATCTGGGAAGGAAGGAAGGTGTCTGTGGGGCAGTGAGCTCACTGTCTGCTGCCCAGGGTGTGCCAGGACACATCCAGCCCCAGGCTGTGTGGCTGACCAGGGAAGGGCTGGGCACCCTGTGGCTGCGACACGGAGGGGGAATGGCTGCCTTTGAGCCTCAGACATCAAAGAAGTGGGAAGCTTTGTCCCCAGCCACCACTGCAGCCAGGGCTGGCTGCTGGGGCAAGGAATGCAGCTGGGAGGGACTCCAGGGCCCTGCTGGCCTTAGAGATGTAAAAACTGTATAGATGCAGAAAGAGAGAGTTGGGATTGTTCAGCCTGAAGATAGAAGGCTCTGGGGAGACCTTACAGTGACTTTTCAGCGCTTGAAGGGTCTATAAGAAAAATGGGGACAGGGTTTTAGCAGGACTTCTTGGGACAGGACAAGGGGTGATGGTTTGAAACTAAGAGGGAGATTTAGACTAGAGAGAAGGAAGAAATGTTTTACACTGAAAGTGCTGAGACCCTGTTCCAGGCTGCCCAGAGAGGAGGTGGATGTCCCACCCCTGGAACCATTCCAGGTCAGGTTGTTTGGGGTTTGAGTTGCAAGATATCCCTGATGACTGCAGGGAGGTTGGACTGAATGACCTTGACAGGTCCCTGCCAACCCAAACTTGTCTATGATTCTATATTTATGCATGGATGTTGGTGGTTATATTCCTCCCACAGTGCTTCCTTGCCCCCAAGGCAGGGTGCAGGGGGCAGTGAGCATGCCCCAGCCATCCCTTGTTCCCAGCATCATTCCCAGCCTCCCCACACCGTGCCCAGGGCACATCCAGCCCTCCCTGCTGTGGCTAAAGCCCTGGAGGTTGGGGCAGGGAAGAGCCTGGGATGAGCATCTGTCCTGCTCTGACTTTTCCCAGCTGTCCTGGTGCTGCCCCATGGGATGGAGCTGTGGGATGTGAGGAGCCTGTCCCTCCTGAGCTGGATGCTGAGAGGACTCAGAGTCACGGGAGGTGCTGGTGAGGGTGAGCCAGAGCCACCAGCTGAGCTGGGGGTGACTGTGCCAAATGTGACAAGAGGAACAGCTCTGGTTTAATGAGTGCTTTAGCTTTTATGGCATCTGAAAGTCTTAAAATTTAATTGGAACAAGCTGGAAAGGCAATTTTTCAGCCTGAATGGAGGAAACTGAAGAAAAAAAAAAAAAGGACTTTTGGCTCTTGCCTGCACCTTTCACTGTGCAGCCACAGTGCTTCAGGCCAGAGCTTCATCTGCTGGCCAAGGTCAGCCCTGTCCCAGGTCCCTTGTCTTTGCAAATCACTTCCATGTTTAGAGGAAAGAAAGAGGAAAAAACATATATAGTTCGAAAATGTATATGAAATCCCTTCCCCCCCCCCCCTTAGCTGCTTGGAAAGGGCTTCAGTTCCCCCAGAGTGTTTTGCAGGGGCCCTGGTTGCACCGTACAATGCTCCTTAACACAGCAGAGTGTTGGGCCGAGCTCTGATCTGAGGCAGTGCTGATGGCATGGAGGGGATGCTGGTGGCAGCATGCTCTGGAGGTGACTGCCCCAGCTGCTGCAGGAGTGGCTCCTGTGGGCACTCCCTGCTTCCCATCTTGTACAAATTCCTTCCCAAATTTTCCATTTCCCCCTCAATTCCCCACACTTTTCCCCACTGCTGTGTAACCCTGTAGCCTCGTGGGTGAGCAGCCCTTGATGCTGCTCCCTCTGCCAGCAGCAGCCCCAGCAACCAGCCCCTTGCCACCCTGGTGCTGAGCCCAGCCAATGCCTCATGGCATGACTGTGACCTTCCTGACAGCCCCACAAGGCCACCAAGGTTGACATGTGAAGGAAACAGCCAAATGGGAAACAGCCAAACCCATTTTTCTTTGGTTTTGTTTTTTTTTCCCTCCTTTTGTATTGTTTCAGTGAAGTGGGAATGGAGCTCACAGAATCACAAAGGTTGGAAGAGACCTCTAAGATCATCAAGTCCAACCATACCTATCACTAACATACCACTAAACCATGGCCCTAAGTGGAGGAGAAGGCAGCAGTGGATATAAATTGGGGTTTAGGAGCAGTCCTCAGGACCAGAGCTCTTGGAATGGCTTTAAAAATAACAATGAGATAAAATTCCTGGCTCTCCTTCTGAGTGACTGCCCTCCTTCACCTTGTTCTATTTATAAACTGTTTAGAAGGGCCACCACAACCCAAGCAGGATGCTGTATCCCTGCAGGACACGTTCCCCAGCCCACAGATAAACTGTTTGGGTTAGTTAGGATGTGCTAAAGCAGAGCTACTCCCTACGGTTGGAAATATTTGCTAAGAGTGACATTGGGAAGAGCTCAGGTTCTGACTAGCCAGCCCCAGGGCTGCATCCTTTCCAGGGAGCCACTGATCTGCTGGTTTTGCCCCAGCTGACTGCTGGTGGGACATCTTGCTGACCCACTTGCCTGCAGGAGGGCTGAGAGAGCAGAGGGAGCCTGAGGGGCTGGAGCAGCAGCAGCAATTCAGGCAGATCAACACGAGGTGGGTGAGAGAGAAGGAAGAAGACCCCAGCCAACAGCCCAGCCTGCTGGTGTCTGGGGTGCTCAGCAGCACTGCTAAAACTAAAGGGCAGCTCGGTGCTCAGAGAGAAGACCTGTGGGTCTGGAGATGACTCTGTGGGGTTGGATCCTGTGCATGATGCCATGCTGCTGCCCCCACAGCTGCTTGGGCAGCCCAATGCCACGGAAGCTGCTGCCCAGCATCAGATTATTTTATTCTATGCTTTTATTCTTGCCTTTCTGGGGGCTGCAGGAGGGGCTGGCTCCAAGGTCAGGGCTGCTCAGGGGTTGCTGTATCCCCACCCTGGTGCCATTTCCCCTTCCTTGCTTGCAGGCTCTCACTTTCTGTTTCAGAGCTCCCTGCCTGCTCCAGACTTTGCACCATGGGGGTATTTCTGACCTCTGCATACATTTTCCTGGCAGCTCCTATGACCTTCCCAACCTTCTTTAGCTTCTTTTTTGACAGATTTCCTCCTTTTTTGCAGAGTTTTTCCAGGTGAGGCTGGGGCTGTGGGTATAGGATAGCACAAGGTAGGAAATGGCTTCAAGTTGCCCCAGGGAAGGTTCAGGCTGGACGTTAGGAACTATTTCTTCCCCAAAAGGATTGTCAATCCCTGGCACAGGCTGCCCAGGGCAGTGGTTTCACCATCCCTGGAGGGGTTGAGAAGACTGGAGATGTAGTGCTGAGGGACATGGGTTAGTGGTGAGCTGGCAGTGAGCTGGTTAATGCTTGGACTTGATGATCTGAAAGGTCTTTTCCAGTGTAAACGATTCTGTGTTTCTACAGGACACCCCATCCTGCTGCTGCCAAAGTTCATCCTGGACCTGGTCTGGGCTCTGGGCACCCATAGCTCCCCCCAAGAGAACTGCCAGCCCCAGGGATTGACTTGCCTTAGTCTAACATCCTGGAGGGAGCAGAGAGGCTGGAGAAGCATGCAGGTGTCTGAGATGCAGCAGCTGCTGTTCAGCCCTGGAGGTATTTTAGTAGAGCAGCAGGAGAGGCTGTGTTTGTGCAGGATTTGCATTCAGGGCTCTGCAGGAAGGGCTTTGCACCCACAGCCACTCCTCAGCCAGCCCAGAGCCATTTCCTCACCCTGTGGAGTCCAGCCAGGGGGGGAACCTGACCTTGGCAGGGGGACAGGAGACAGGGCTTCTGGCCTCTGGGGGAGAGAGGAGGATTGGGGTTGGGGGTAGAGAAGGCTGGCCCCGGGGCACAGCCCTCCTGCCCTTGCACTACATTCCCCTGAATGCATACAGCATCTACCCCAGTGCATGCTTGCAGAGCCCCAGGGCAGTGCCCAATGCACAGGCATGGGAACCCCAGCTGCACTGTCCCCTGGTCACACATGGACCCCATAACTGCACTGTCCCCTGCTCACACATAGTCCTCTCTCCCCACATCTCCCTCGTTGCACTGCCCTGATACCCACACATGACCCCTCCATTGCACAGACCCCCCCCAATATACACAGCCCACTCCATTGCAGATGCCCCCCAATGCCCCCCTGCCTGCATGCAGCCCCCACCCCACTGCACTGCCCCCAACATACAGCACTTTCTCCCCAAACTGTGTTGCACCCCCAGGATGTCTCCTCCCTATGGCACTGAGTGACATGGCAGCCTGCTCCACTCTTGCTTTGGGGTGCTGGAGGTCCCCAAAGTCCAGCAGAGGGGTTGCAGTACCTCCCAGGGCTGTGGCAGTGGCAGCAGCAGCACAAGGTGGCCATTCAGCAGAAGCAGGAGCTTGTTTTCCACAGTCCTATCCCCTTGTCCCCAGCTGCCTGATGGGCAGTACCAGAGAGACATCCCCATGTGGGACACCTCTTGGTGCCAGTGATGCCCAAGCCTCCTGCTCCCCTCAGCCCCTCCCCTGGCTTTTTTGGCAGGCTGGGCCAATGATTTTTGGAAGCTGGTTGGCATTGACACTGGGACAGTGTCCCCAGCTGCAAGTGCCAGCCTGCATCACCCTGTGTGCATCACCCTGTCAGCCACAGGGCACCCACAGCAGTGCTTGAGCCCTGGGCTGGGCAGAGGCTGGTGGTGACCCCACTGGGGTGACCATCCCCAGACACCACAGTGTTCCATGCAGGTTGGTTCCACATCCCCACTGTAACTAGGAGCTCATCACCTTCTGCTCTGGTCATGGCCCCTGGCATTACTCTCTGTCCCTGAAGCTTGGGAGGGCTTTAGAAAGCCCATTTCAGGGAGTAGGATGAGGATCTCTCTTGGGCATGCTTTGAGTCCTGTCTCTACCCTCCCTTGGCTTCCAGCTGCCTTTTGGAGCCTTCTGTCCCACAGGGCACTGGGGATGGCTCATGCTCCTTCCCAGTTACACCAGGACACTTTCTTCTGTGCTGTTGAGGCTTGCTAACAGCCCTTGGGTGGTGGCTGGGAGTTTCTTCCTCTAATTGCTGCTCTTAGGGGTTTTGGGGGGACACTGCTTCTGTTTTTTTTAATGGTTTTCAGCCATGCTTCTTGGGGGAAGCTCTTCCTTTGCAAAAATCTGAATTGGCTAGAAAAATCCATCTCTTTTTCATGACTGCTCCTAGAACATCAGCCTGAGCTCCTCTGGAGGGGACTTCTGACCTTGAGAGCAGCTCCCAGCAGCTCTGTGCCAGTGGCTGTCCTCCAGCCAAGCTCCTGCACCTTCATGTCACAGAAATCCTCACATTTGCAAGGATTTGTTAGGCAAATCTCCCCTGGCTGCAGCAGAAGTATGTCCTGCTGCTCAGCATGGGGGCAGGGAGACTTTGTGGATCAGGCTGGGAAGACCCTGCTTAGAACATCCCTTCCCCAAGGAGATACAGGAACCTTTGCGTGCATCAGCCAGGCTGGCATCCATGCTGTGATGCTCCAAAACACCCTACA
>VWZO01011719.1:644-16613 GCA_013396975.1 Bucco capensis | reverse complement strand
CCCCCCCCCCCCCCCCATTTTTGGCCCTGGGTAGTCACTCTCCAGGAAGTGGGTTTCAGCTGGGGGTTTATCCAAAAATAGGAGCTTGAAAGACCATCAAGTAGTCACTTTAGGGCTGCTCCAGCTTTGCAAATGGGCTTGTTTTTTGAGGAAAAGCCATGGCTGGTTTTTGTCAGTGCAGGTGAGATGCTGAGGGGTTTGGGAGCAGGTTTGTTAGGGCTAAAGGCAAGTTGAGTTGCGGATGGAACCTAGGAGGAGCTGCTGTGATGAGCCTTTGTACTGCTTCCTCCTCCTCTCTCAATGCAGCTGATGGAAGAAGTGGTTCTTCCCCAGGGAGTTTTTGTGCAATGAGGGCTCAGGGTGCCCACACCATCTCTCTTCCAGAGGTTGGTCCAGCTGTGGCCATGCAGCCTGGCCTGGCCATCCCCACACCCTCACATCCATCTGCTGTGGGGCTGGGAGCTGCCAAGGGGCCAAAAGTGGCAGTATCCTGCCCGGGGACAGACAACTCAACTACTCTGGACTTGATGTTTTTTTCCAAACATGCTAGTTTGTTATGGAGTCACTGTTTTTTACCCTGATTCACTCTGTTCCCTGCTGGCCAGAAGCCTCATCCCAGTGCACACCAGTGCCGAGTCAGCCCCGATAACCTTTCTTCGCAGCATCACTGCTCTGACCTTTACCGGCGACAGGCTCTGGGCTAGTTCCACCCCAGGGGGTGGAGATGTTTTGGTCAAACTCGGGGCTTTGGAGGCTGCGCGGGTGATGAGCTCATCCCACTGCCCCGTCCCAGTCCCACCGCGTCCGCCCACGGCTCGTGTTTCTTCACACGATGCCACCGTGACCGCAACGCCGAGGAGGGCTGTGAGCGAGAGAAGGCAGAGAGAACTGGCCGCCAGCGGCCGGCCCATGGCTCCGGGAGAAGGAAGTGCTGCCCCGGGCCACTCCTCCTCACCATTTCCTCTCCGCGGTTGGGTTTTAATACGGATGAGAGAGGGGGAGGCAGAGGAGAGCTGGCCGAAGCCAGAGCCAGCGGCCGAAGGGGAGCGACGGTAGCTGGCCCCGAGGGAGACACTGCCGGTAACTGCGCTTGGTTCGGCTCCCCTGTCCTATTCCTTACCCCGCAGGAGGTCACTGGGGCACCCCATAGCCTTGACCACTTTGAGCTCCATCCCTGCCACCACCTCCTGTTTGTGCCCCATGGCCCTTTTCCGCTAAAAACTGCCCCAGTTGTGTGGGTTCCCTCGTGTTCTTGCTGGTTTTGGATGTTCCAGGCTCTTCCCCTCCTCTTGCTGCCCTTCCGTCCGTCTCGGTCTTTGGGGCTTGGAAAAAATTTGGGCTAGGAGTGGGTCTGGTGGGGTTTGGTAGCAAGCAAACCTTGTTTCTCAGCTTGTTTCCAGGCAGTGTCTTTGGGGAGCTGCAACTCGGGGTGCTGGGGCCGTGCCCTGTGCCGGGCCATGCTGGCCCCTGACAGCATCCAACATTTCTGCTCCCAGCTACTGACACCCTTTGATCCATGGCTCCTGCTGCAAGCAGCCGTTTGGCTCCACTTTCCTCCTGGAATTACTCAGTTTTAGACAGAGGAGGTTGGCTTCAGCTCGGGGGTCAGCCTTTGGGAATTCCAACTATTCCCTTTTCCCAGCACTTTGCTAACCCAAAGACCTCGAGTTTGGGGTGCAGCTCCCTCCTCTCCAGTGCCACCCTCAGGCTCCAGCAGCCAGCACTGGGGCCACGGTTTTCCAGGCTGACAGCTCCGGCTGCGGCTGCTGCCCGGAGGCTGCCCCCATCCCGCCCCCATCCCGCTCCCCTCCCGCCCCAGCTGCCTCCGGCTGCTCACGCAGCCTCCTCTGTTGTGGAAACCTTGTTTTGGCAGCAGTAGGNNNTTTTGGCAGCAGTAGGGTGACACACGAATGCAAATATTAGAGGAGGAGCTAAAGGAGAAAAGCTGGAGCTTTCTCAGCAGTGTTTCCTAGAGCGAAGTGCAAGTCGTCCGGCGGGGTGGCTGCACTCGGTGTTTACATGAGCACTTGTGATGCTGAGACCTCATTGCTGGGTTCTTTTGCCTACTGTTTTCACCACACATCTGGCTGATCTGCCAAAATCATGTCTCTGCAGGCTGGCACAGCTGGGCTGGCACAGCCACCTGCCCCAGCCCTGCTCTGGTGCTGAGCAAGCATAGGCCACTCTCATAAAATCAAGTCCTGTGTAAATAACAGCAGGTGCTAGGAGCTGAGTCATGCTATTAATAGGATTATTATATGCATGACTGGACAGATTTTTTGCTGAGGATGGGATGTGGGTCCTCCACCCTGCCTCACTTGGCTCCTCTGGAGGGTTGAGCATCCCATGCTGGTGGGTAGGGTGTGCTGTTTGGGCTCTTAAGCTTTTGGGAAAGAGTCTTGAGGATCTCCTGGCTAATAAGCACTCAGTCCTCACTGTATTCCATCGGCCCCACAGAGGTCTCAAGCTCCCTACATGGACACAGTGGTGGTAAGAGAGTTGGCTCCAGATTGTGAGGAGCTGACCTGGTTCATTCTTCAGCAGGGATAATGGGCAGGGACACGGTGGACCAGCACTCTGTGGAGTATTTGGGATGTCTCTTGTTTCCCTGCCAGCATCCTTGTGCTCCCTAAACTTTTCCCCAGAAACTCCCACTGCTCTCCTCTGCTATGTAATCACCCACATGGCTTTGGGGATGAGAAAGTTCACCACGTTTGTGTTAATGTGTGTGACAGCCTGGAAGGTTGTCCTGGCCCCGTGCCAGTGGTATCCTCACTTCTGGGGATCATGGTCTGTGCTGGTCTGTGTCACAAGGGGCCTCAGCACCTTTGGGGACATCTATCCTTTTGGGGACCTTCAGGCACTATGTGAGCAAGGCAAAGTGTGACCCAGGGGTGGTGTGGGGACAGTCCAGGGATGTCAGTGGCATCCTGGGTTGCAGTGGCACCTCTGTGCCTGCTTGCAGGAATCTCATCTAGCTGGATTCCCACAATAGGTGCAGCCAAATCCAGCACCCAGCCAGCAATTAACACAGGAGCTGATCTGGAGGTGAGCACTTGCCCCAGTTTGCTTCCCACAATGAGCTGGCTGCCAGCACGTGGTCCAGAGATCAACTTGTCCCTGAGGTGAGGGTGAGGGCTTTGCTCTGTGTGTCGTAGTATTTCAGAGGAGCTGGGGAAGGAGTGGGGTGAAGTCAGGAGGTGGCTGAGAGCTTCCCCATCCACCCTTTCGCACTCGCCTGCGTCAGCCTGGCCACGGGGGAAGGGAAGCCTTCGCCGGACCGTGACTTTCTGCAGGTTGGTAACTTCCTGCTGAGCTGAAGTGAGTTAATAACCAACCCTTGGGGACCTCCTCCTCCCCAGAGACTCGGAACTTTGGGCAAGGCCTAGGGTGGATCTTTGAGGGTGGCTGGTGAAAGTGACTCCCCTCGCCCTGCCCCTGCCAGCATCATGCTCTTGGGGTTGGCAAGGTGACGGCAGAAAACTGTCCCTTGCGTCAGTGCCGCTGCGGGCCGGAGGCGGCAGGGAAATGCCCTCCCACAGTGACACAGCTCCTGCCACCGCCAGCTTTGGGCTGGGACCGAGCCGTCCCTGTCACTGCAGCAGCTGGAGGTGGTTGTGCCTGGGGTCCTGCTCTGCCTGCCATCCAGCTCTGGAGAGCTGTTTCCTCTCAGGGGCTTCTCTGCTGCTCTGTGCCTCTGCTCATCACCTCCTACTGCTAGAGCACAGCCTCCTTTCTTCCTCCTTGTTCACTGAGTGAGGTTTGTCCATGTGTTCACCACGCAGAGAGCTATTCCCAAGGATGCTCATGTCCCTGTGCTCTCCTGGGTACCTTTGGAGTCTCCCGTGGGAAGGACACAGTGGCTTCTGTGTGTCCAGGGGGTGTGAGGGTGTGGGCACACGGGGCAGGGAACGACCATGAGGGTAGGAGGGTCAGGGTGCTGTGGGGCAGCCCCACTCCTCTCCCCACAGCCATGTGTTGCTGGTAAGCTTAGTCACAACCATGTCAGCTCTCTGAAGCCTGTTTGAGCTCTCCCCAGCCCCTCTGCCCAAGGGCAGTCTTGAGAGCTGCAGGATGAGAGCTTAGCACAGGCTGGATGCTGCCCTCACCTCCTTTCCCCACCAGCAGTGACCAGCATGGCCATTGACACAGCCAGGATAAACACACAGCCAGGGAGAAGCCATGTCACCACAAGCTGTGTGGCAAGAGCCTTTCCACAGCAAGTTACTTCCATGCAGAGTGTCACAGCCCCCAAGGTCTCTAAGGGTGTGTGACTGTTTCCTACAGGGGTGTGTCTGTGTGTGTATGCATACAATGGTGCAGAGGTGTAGGTTTGTGTCTTGCTTAAATTGAGCAGATGTAAGGAAATGGGACTGGGCAGCTCTGGCTCAGAGCATACGTCTGTCTGCCTGGTGTCCTGCCTCTTGCTCATGGCAGCAGGGAGCAGAGCCCCTGGCTTTGGCTCCAGCCAGCTCTGAACTTTCCTTCTGGATGTGAAGGCAGCTTTGGGTTTGTGATATGCATCAATTTGCACTTATTTAAGCTGAATTTCATCTGTAATTGATGTTGGAGAAAGTTGGCTTAGGTGTAAAAGTTGCTCTCTGCCATGTTGTCATTGCTGATTGCTACAGGGTATCTTTCCGCCCAGTAGAAAGTGGGATATTTGGCTAATTTGACTGGGTTTGGTCACTTCCTGATCTTACAGAGATTGGTTTGACATTGTTCTTTCTGTGTTCAGGAAGAAGATGATGTGAATGGGCTGTAAGAGCCAGACAAGATGGATGGAGAGCTGCCCTGCTCGGAGGTGGATGGAGAAGTGTCCTCTGCCACAGAGGATCTGGGAAGAGAGATGCCCCATACAGAGAGCAATGCAGAAGGAGATGTGTCCTGTCCTGACACCAACACAAAAGAAGAGGCACCTCGTGCTGACAGCAGTGTGCAAGGAGAGATACTCGGTACCCACAGCAATGGGGAAATGCCCTGTGCTGAGACTGGGGCAAAAGGAGAGGTGTCCTGCTACGAGAGTGATGGGGAAGAAGTCCCAGATAATGAAGTCCTTCCTGCTCCAAAGAAAATCTCCTCTCTGTCGTCTCCCTTGCGGGCAGTGATCCGCCTGCGCCGGCGCTACCACGGGCAGAAGAAAAGCCGGCTGCATCTAGAGCTCCCTCGGGAGAAGTCGCCAGAGCTTGTCCACACCAGGCTGCTTCAAAGGCAGCTTTCCCTGAACAGAACTAGCCTGTATGGCCCTTCCATGTCCTTCTTTAACCAGTCCAGCTTTGAAACTTCCCAGTACTTCACCTTTGACACCTCTGTGGAGCAGTATGCCATGAAAAAATGCCGGCGGAAAAAGAACCGCCGGAAATCCAGGATAGTCTTGTATCCAGATAAAACAAAGAGATACCTGCCAGCAGAGGAGAAGAGCAAGGCAAAACTCTGCCTCTTCCTCCTCATTGGCATCATGTTCTTCCAGATTCTCAATGCAATAGAGAACCTGGATGATAACCTCCAAAAATATGACCTAGATGGTTTGGAGAAAACAATGCATCGGGAAGTATTTGGGCAGAAGGTTGCTGTGGAAAATATTGTGGAATTACTGAAAGACTATCTGGCTACCCACATACACAACAAACCTCTAGTGATCTCTTTAAATGGCCCAACAGGAGTTGGGAAGAGTCATGTTGGCTGGCTGCTGGCCAAACATTTTCGTTCTGTCATGGACAATGACTTTGTGCTTCAGTACTTTGTTATGCATCACTGCCCCAGCGGGGTGGCTCCTCTTACCTGTGAAATAGATTTGTCTCAGAAGATTTCTGACATGGTTACAAGAGCTGAAATAGAAGAGAAGACACCAGTGTTTATTCTGGATGAGGTTGAACTCATGTCTCCAGTCCTGCTGGATACTCTCAGCCGATTCTTTGAACCCAACCAAACCAACGAGTTCCTCAACGCCATCTACATCTTGATAAGCAACATAGGAGGTGGTGAAATAACAAAGTTTGTTATCCAGAATGCATCTGCTGAGCTTCTGCATCAGCAAGGGGGAGTTGAAGAACTGCTGAGCATCCTCCAGCCTGTACTGATTGATGTCCACCCTCTCTGGAAGTCTGCGGACATCATCCCTTTTGTTCTCCTGGAGAAGAGTCATGTTATAAACTGCTTCCTAGAGGAGATGAGGAGGGAAGGGCTCTATCCTGACCAGAAGCATATTGAAAGTTTGGCAAGTCAGCTCAGTTACTACACTACAGGGGACAAGCAGTACTCCAGAATGGGCTGCAAGCAGGTTGTGGCCAAAGTCAACCTGCTGTAGTCATTTACTGAAGAGACCAAGTCCTGCTCTCGGGGTTTACAAAGCCCTGGGCTTATGGAGGGATAAGAAGGCTGTGGTCAGGGTGTCCTTTCTCCACTGACTCTGTCGTCATCAAGGTAGAAGAATGGCAGCCCAGGCTCCTCTGCAACATGGTCTCTGTTCTCCTCCAGATCCTTCACTTGTTCCTAATGTTCTGTGAACATGCCCATGCCTTCATGGGCCACAAAGGTCAAGCAACCTCCCATTAATTGTGAGGTACTTTCTTCCTCACTTAGTCATTTGGGAGAGTTTGTTGTTACGAAGTTATGGGAGGAGAAGAGATGCTGCAGGATATGAAAGGAGGAGGAAATAGAAAGTGGATTACTGTCCCTGCTTGCTGTGTCTCACTGCTTCTTCCAGAGTCTTCAGCTCTTTGCTTTTCTTGGTCGTGGCTGGTGACGTGCAGAGCAAACGCATGGGCAGTCAGGGCTCTGCCTTCTCCAGCTTCTACGTGACCACATGCTCTGAAGAATGCTTTTTTTGGCCCTGTTCCCAAGTTCTTGCCCTTCTGAGCTCATACCTGAGCTCACCTTTGGCACCTCCAGTGAGATTCCTGCCCTACAAGCCTGTTTGGGCTCGTCTTGAAGCCTGCTTGGCTGTGGCAGCCAGTGCAGAAATAACTGCTGGATTGTTTCAGGTCTGGTGCTGGCAACTCGCCCCAAGAACTCTTCTGCTTTTTGCTTCTGGGTACACTTCACCACACTCATTATCTAGAAAGCCCAAAATAGCAACTGACATATATTAAGCAACACACACTGGAAAAGTGTGGAAAGACACTGGAGAAGACAGTTAGGGCTGCCTGGGCCAAGTGCAGTGGGAATGCTGGGCTTGTTCCCAGTCCTGAGAGGCCCAGAAGAGCTCCTTTGCCATTGAGACCCCAGGGATTGCTGCTGCCTGGAGGCACCTCAGGAAAAGCACATGTCCTTGTTTTGAGCAGGCAAACTGAGCAAGTATATATGCCATTGCCTTTCAGGTTTTGGGTTTGTGCCTAAATCCCCTTCTACAATTTGCTGTGAATGATGATACACACAATCCTGTGGATGTTTGCACTGGTTGGTTGATTTGCCTCTTACTGTTTGGTCTCCAAAGACTTCTGTCACGACCTCCTGCTTCCAGAGCTGTGGTCAGGAATAAATCCAAACTATCCTGAATAAAAGCATTCAAAGTACATTTCCCTTCTTTGAAATGTGGTTTTTCTCCCAGATTTCTCTTCTGGACCAGTGTAGCTGCACTGCCATGCCTGTGCTCTGACAGGGAACAGAAGCTCCAGCTTTGCTGGGTGTATTTTGCAGATCACCTCGATGCAGTGTGTGGCTGTGGCTGTGTAGTTTCTTGAGGTATCCTCATGGTGAGCCAGATCCAAACCTCAGAAATGCAGCAAAGCCCAAAGCTGTGTGCCCTCCCCCAGAGCCACACAGGGGGGTCTAGGCTGGAAATCAGGCGTGTGTCCTTACCTGAGATGATGCTGGGCTGGAAAAGCCTGTCCATGATTTCTCCTCTTGAGATTATCCAGTGGAGAAGCCTTTTTATTCTCCTGCAGAACAGGCTGTGAGAGCAACTGGGCAGAGAGCAGGAAGGAATGTGTGCATGGCTTAGGGGAAGAGCCCTGAATGAAAGTAAGCCACTTTCTAGGTGCAAGTGCCCATAAAATGTGACATGTGGGAGCTGCTTTCCAGTGCCTAATGAGAATTTACTACCAGGACACTTAATATGTTTTTATCCTGGGTAAGAAACAGAAACAACTCAAGCACCAAGATTCCTCTCCTCTTCCAGGTGGGAGAGGGATAGAGGTTATTTCTGGTTTCTTCTCCCAAGGCCTCTTGTTTCTGGGAGAGGAGCTCAAAGCTCAAGAGTATGACAGGAGAGGTAAGCATCACTCCCACTGTCTGGGCTTGGGAGCTGAAGATGCCATCAGTGCCCCTGGTGCTGGAGCAGGCACCCATGGCCCTGGAATTGCAGCTGGCTTTTGTGGTGTTGTCAGGACAGGCAGCAGTGCTGAGGGCAGTGCTTGGCCTTCCCAAGGGAAGCTTCCAGGTTTCCAAAGGCTGTAGGATGTGGGGATGTCTGAGTTGTTTTGGAGGGGATTTAGACTTGGCTTTGAATGTCTGTGCTTGCAGTCCACCCACAGGGTGTTTAGTTGTGCCTGAGGTCCCTGGGGTGCATCTGTGCAAACCATCACCCCACGGAGAGGGAAGGGTGACTCTTAGTGGAGCTGAGCATCTGCAGAGCTTGTTTTCATCCCTCTAGGATTCACCTGTCCTAGACCAAGGGTCCCAACCCTTCCCCAAGCAAGCTGCCTGAGTTTTGCTGAGGCACCAGCCCATGCCTTTGTATCTCGCACCAGCTGCATGCTGGGTGGCTCTAGGCTCACTGTGAGCAGCTCAGCACCCTCAGGCTCAGTAGCATAAAGCCTCTCATGTGTCTGCTTGAGGAGATCACAGACATACTGCACTGTCTTGCCTCCCCCTCCATCTCACCCCATTTCTGCTCAAGTCCCCTCAAAGCAAAGCTGTCCTGACTATTGCAGGCAGGCATATGGTGCACAATCATCCTGTGCACCTTGAAGACCTCCAAGGTTCTTCCTTCCCACTACAGGACAACCAGGGGATCAGGCCCAGCCTGCTTGACTAACCTGACCTCCTTCTCTGACTAAGTGACTCACTTAGTGGATGAGGGAAAGGCTGTGGGTGTTGTCTATCTAGACTTCAGTGAAGCCTTTGACACTGTCTCCCACAGCATTCTTGTGGAGAAGCTGGCTTGGATGGGTATACACTTCACTGGATATAGAACTGGCTGGTGGCCAAACCCAAGGAGTAGTGGTGAATGGAGTTAAGTCCAGCTGGCCAGCAGTCACGAGGGCTCTTCCCCAGGACTCCACTTTGGGGTCAGTTCAGTTTAATATCTTTATCAATGATATGGATGAGAGGATCGAGGACAGCCTCAGTCAGTTTGCAGATGACACAAAGTTAGGAGGAAATGTTGATCTGCTGGAGGGTAGGGAGGTTCTGCAGAGGCATCTGACCAGGCTAGATGAATGGGCCAAGGCCAATGGCATGAGGTTCAACGAGGCCAAGTGCCAGGTCCTGAACTTAGGCCACAACAACTCCATGAACACTCCAGGCTTGGGGCAGAGTGGCTGGAAAGATGCTGTGGAAAGGGACCTGGAGGTGCTGGTCAGCAGGGGCTGAAGCTGAGCCAGCAGAGTGCCCAGGTGGCTGAGAAGGCCAAGAGCATCCTGGCTTGGATCAGCACTAGTGTGGCAGCAGGACTAGGGCAGGGTTCATCCTCCTGGGCTGGCACTGGGGAGGCCACAGCTCAAATTCTGGGTTCAGTTTGGGGTTCCTCACTGCAGGAAAGACATTGAGGTGCTGGAATATGTCCAAAGAAGGGCAAGGAAGATGGTGAAGTGTCTAGAGCACAAGTGTTGTGAGGAGCAGCTGAGGGAGCTGGGGTTGGTTACCCTGCAGAAGAGGAGGCTCAGGGGAGACCTTCTCACTCTCTCCAGCTCCCTGCAAGGAGGTTGAAGTGAGGTGGGGTTTGGTCTCTTCTCCTAAGGAACAAATCATAGGACAAGAGGAAATGGCATCTAATTGCATCAGGGAAGGTTGGGGTTGGAAGGTTGGTCTGTGCTGAAGGCTTTCTCAGGGCTGAGATCAGAGGACCTCCTCAGCTGGGCATGAGCTGCATTCCCATCACGAGTCACTGCCAGTTCCTGATGGACCAGCTATGTCACCTCCAGAAGCACCTCCCAGTACAGAGGACACACCAGCAGTCATCCTGATGCCTCACCTGACAGCTCTCCACCCCCAGGAGCATTGTGGGTTGCTCAGGAACCCTATTTAAGCTCAGCTGGAGGCACCAGTCTCTGTGTGAGCTGTGCTGGGGGAGTGCTGGGATCCAGATCAACTCCATCTGTGCCTATGGGCTCTGCTGATCTTAAACCTCAGCCTGACTTTTCATCTTGTCCCATCACCAAGGACCTGCCTGGCCATTGCTGAACCTGGCCCTGATCTGTGGCTGTTCTTCTTGGCTTCACACTGGACCCATCTCATCACCATGATGTTGCTGGATTTGGACTTTTGGGTTGCTCTGGACTTTTGGTTGGATCTGGCCACCATTTCAGACCTGCCCCAGTCTTCCCTGCAGGTACTGGGGATGGACTCTGCTCAGCCTGGGATCCCACTTGCTCCCTCCTCCCTGAGGTAGCAGCTTGACTTTTGCTGTCCCCTGATATGAGGACACTTTGGTGGGGAGTGGCCAGGAAAAAGTCTGCAGCTGGTGGAGAACACTGAAGCCCAGGGTCCTATGGCCAAGGCACCAATTGCTTTCTGCCCATGGGTGCCTAAAGCTAGAGGGGAAGGTGATATCCCTCCCTTTGGTGCCAGCTGTGTTCAGGGCATGATCCATGTTGGCAGAACCCTCCCATGGCACCAGAAGAGCCCTCAGAGCTGTGGGACACGTGGCTCCCAGCACCTGCATTCCCTCCCCTGCCAAGCAGGAGAAATTGCTCGAGCTGCCTGGGCAAGGGGGCAGCCTGGGGTGATGCAGTATGGCAGCAAGCTGGCTGGAGAAGGTGTCCCACATGGTGTATCCCAGGGTGGGTGTGCACTCCAGCATGGTGCTGCAGCCCTACCCCTGGTCACCAGGCCCCTGTTCCACCCCAATGTCATCTCTTTTCCATGCTGGTGTTAGAGATGCCCCACCTGAGCTGTGTGTGCTGGTGCCTGACAGATAACCCACCACTGTGTCTTCTGCCCATGTGTGGGCTGAAGCTGCTCTCTTCCACTCAGCCTTGGGGGGCCACCAGGCATATGGTTGTCCCTGTGGTTGTCCCTGGCACAGCAACTGGCAGTGGGTGGCACTGGAGGCTTGTGCCTGGCGGGTGCTCAGGTCATATGCTATGTGCAGGGGCATACAACGTCTGGCCAAAGCTTCAGCCACTGCGATGTGAGAACAGCAGACACCTCCCTGATGGGATCAGCAGTGAGGCACACGAGGGGTTTGCTGCTTTCTCTGCTGGTGGCCATGGCTATTGCCCCAGTCCCTGCTCAGCTGCAGAGCTCTGTCATTCTGCAGTCAGCCGTTGGGGCTGGGGTGGTGTCCCTGCTCTGCTCGGTGCCCACAGCCCTGCTCACCTGTAGGAGCATCATCAGGGACAAGCTCTTGGCCAGGCTCTCTGATATTCCAGTTGCAGGAGAATCCTTAGTGGTTCCTGAGAAAGGTCTGAAAGCTGGAGAGGAGCTGACCCTCAAATTGCTCCTACAAGTGAGTTGGGATATTTTTCTTTCATCCAGACAGTGATCATGAACTGCTTTCACTGAGCTCTTGGGTTTGTAGTGCTCCAGGCAGGAGCTCTCTGGCTGTGGTTCCCAGGACGTACCTGTACCAGGCCTGTGGTTGCCTCCTCCACACAGTCTGGGGCTGGGGGAGTACAAACAGGATGTGTCCTGTGCTCCTCCATGGTGTCTTGGCTTTGTGTAGCAGGCTTTTGGGGGGAGGGGAGGGGCTGCAGCTGTGGATCCTGTGAGAAGCTGCTAGAAGCTTCCCTGGCTCCCAGTTAGACCTGCTGCTGGCCAAGGCCAAGCCAGTCAGTGATGGTGGAAGAATCTCTGCCATAACACATTTAAGAAGGGAAAAAGCCTGCAGCAGAGACAAGTGAGATGTGAGGGAAATACCCCTGCAGGCCCTGGCTGCAGCCAGAGGAAGGAGGGGGCACACAACCTTTCTGCATCAGCTCTGGATAACTTCAGCTGCCTGCAGGAGAAGAGGATGGTATTCAACTGCTCCTAAAATGGAGCTGATCCCATCTGGCTCCATTAATCAAACTGAGCCAAAAATGGATGCTGGCTGATGTGGCCAGCCTGGCTGTGAAGCTGACTCCTCCCTGGGATTCCATTCCACCATGGAAAGATGCTGCAGTGGTGGCACAGTACTGGACCAGAGCTGCTCTGTTGTGCACCACAGCATCATGCCAGCTTTACTGGGCTCCCATGTCCCCAAGCTCCCCAGCTGCTGCTGGTCTTGCTCCTACTACAATGTGTCCATCCAGTGAACCTTGTTCTCACTGACTGGTGCCTCTGGCCACGCTAGTTCTACCAAGAAGCACAGATCTGTGGCATTGGCCTGGGGCACCTGAACAGTGTTTGCAGATAGATGCAGATTGGGGTGCAACGGTGACAGTAAGCTCATCTCCACCTACAGCAGTGATATGCCCTTGCACACAGGGCAAGGAAAAGCTACTGGTGATCCCTAGAAAGTTAAGTGCTCTGTTGCTTTTCTCCCCAAGTCCTGTGGTCTTCACTAAACGGATGAGCTGCAAGCAGGAAAGCAAATGCTAACATCAATGACAGCAGGAGATCACCATGGGCTACATGGGGACAAAAGAGCAAGGGCAGCTCAGGTAAGTTAGAGCTTTCCCAATAGCTGAGTGATGCAATTCACCCAAGGGTGCAGAAGGAACTGTCTGCAAGGTCTTTTGAGACCACATGGCAATGGGGTGAGTCTCTGAAAGGTGGAAGGAGGACAAGTACCACCTCTCCTTGGGAATGCACAGGCAGACAAGGCAGTAAAATGCCTGATCTGTGAGCATATAGAGGACATGGGAGAAAGAACAGCCAACATTTTACAGGTTAAGTTGTGACCACAGAGTCTAATTCCCCCCTGTGACAGGGGATTCAAAGAATAGCTGTTAATAGTTACCAGGGTGAATTCAATATTCTCTCAGTGATGGGGAGGACAGAGGTAGGAGTTTGTCCGCCCATTGAATTTGGAGGGGATGGGGAGATGGGGAGATGGGAGGCTTGCAAGCATTGCAGCAGAGAGGCTTGGGATGAGAAGCAGAAACTGGAGGAAAGGTCTGGCAGGAGGTGCTGCAGAGGAGGGTGAGAGTGAGCAAAGGCACGTTCCAGGATAATAGGGACGGTGAAGGGCTGGAAGGAAAACAAGCCTGGAGGGGATTGCAGAGCTCACCCTCCTTGTGGGGAATAATACCACGGGGCTGTGGGAAAGGCAAACATCCCAAGAAGTGTATAACTAGGTGTGTTGCATGTCCAAGGGATGAAGTAATGCAGGACCATGTGTGGTGCCTCACTGCAGCACCCTGGCCATATTTGGGCACCTCTTGGGGAGGGAGCCCTGGGGGCTGTGCTGCACCAGCCAGCTCACTGCAGAAGTGAGCTCTGGGAGGGGAGTGAGCCCTTGAGGGGGTTTGTGCAGCCTGGGGAAAGTTTCAGGTGAAGCATGATAAGAGGTTTCAAATATGCAGAAGACTGAGAGCGGTGCCGGGTTCGCCCAGTCCTCCCTGGGCAGAGTGTGGGGTTGGCTCCAGAGAGTGGGATTAGGCCAAACTGCAGGAAAATCACTGTAGCTGCAGAAATGAAGCCCCAAATGATTCCAGTGACTGCAGAACTGCTGACACTGAACCTGGGGACAGAGGAAGATGCTTTAGCCAGAGCCTCAGTGGTCTCTCAAGCACCCACTTTGCCCGTTCTGTCACCTCACCCACTGGTGCCTCTCAAGGCTTGAGCTGTAATGTTCTCCTGCCCAGCACACAAGCTGGTCTTGCTTGAAGTGCTTGGTCTTCACAAGAGATCACACCAACTTAACCTTGCTCCTCTGTACTGGATTTGTTCTGGTTACTAAAATACCTGGATTTAGGTGCAAAGTTTCAGGCACCTGCATCTGAAAACTGTCAGCCTGGGGAAGTGTGGTGAGACCAGCAAGTAACTCTCCAGATGGATTCAATTCCCTGCTGGGAGGAGACAGAAGGACAAGGGAGTCAGCCAGCACTGAAACCAGAGGATGCAGAAGAGTTAATTGTATAACTAAACTTATCCAGAACCCTGTTTGCTTCCCCTTGACATTCTCCCCTTTATCAATTCAGTTTATTAGTAGATATTAGATATTTTAGTCTCAGTCTAGAGCTGCTGCAAAGGACTTGCAGCCATCTCCAGGAAGCACTGCAGAAGGGGCAGACTTCCCCAGCGGGGTTCAATGTTCTCTGGTTACAGAGGTGCAGCTGGTTGGTGGCTCCCTGTCTCACTGTGCAGTTTGGGACTTGCCTTTGGCTCCTGCTCCTCCTCCAGCTATGGGGGTCACTTGGAAGAGCCACTGGCAGCTCTGTGCAGGATATACACAGTCCAGGATCCTCTGTAGATGCTATTCTGAGTTACTGACACAGCTTCCTGGGCTGTTTTATCAACAGATTCCTTGGGCTGGGCTTCAGCTGCCCTAATTTCAGCATCTTGACCTGCTTCATGCTGGTTAATCCACAAGCTTATGTACTTGTTTAATGAGGCCACCCCTGGAGTTCCTGGGTCCAGGTCTAGGCTCCCCAGTTCAAGAGAGACAAGGAACTCCTGGAGAGAGTCCAGCAGAGGCTAGGGAGATGCTGAGGGCACTGGAGCATCTCTGGCAGGAGGAAAGGCTGAGAGCCCTGGGGCTGCTGAGCCTGGAGCAGAGCAGAGCCAGAGTTCAAGGGTGCAGGGGCAAGAGGCTGTGGCCAGACTCTGCTCAGTGGTGCCCAGAGCCAGGCCAAGGGGCAATGGGCACAAAATGCAACCCAGGAGGTTCCATCTGAACAGGAGGAAAAACTTGTTTGTTGCGAAGGTGCAGAGCCCTGGCTCAGGCTGCCCAGAGAGCTTGGGGAGTCTCCTTGTGTGGAGAGATTGCAGGGCCAGCTGGAGGTGATGCTGGGCAAGCTGTTGGGGGTGAGCCTGCTGGAGCAGGAGGTTGAACTGGATGATCCCCAGAGGTCCCTTCCAACCCCACCATGCTGGGATTTGGTGATTCCGTTCACTACCAACAATGCTGAAGTGTTTCCTCTCCCAGTCCTCACTCTTACCCTGTAGTGCAGATCTGTCTGGTGATCGTGTAAGATTTTCAGCTGGTTCCTTCCTCCTCTTCCTTCTGCAGCCAGTCTTCTTTCTCACACTGTGACAGCTTTGTCTGCCATTCAGCAGTCCCAGTTGATGTAACTGGATCTGCTTCACCTCTTAAGCTTCCAAACTTGCTGCAGAACAGAGGAGAGACTGTGACCTGTGTTGTGCCTGGAGAGGGAGTGCTTAGAATAGCAGAAGCACATCACTAAAAACTAAAACCAAACAGTACTCCTCAATTTGCTCCAAACCTTCTCCATAAGTTTAAGAAGACTTACTTGAAGAGATGTATTTTTGTGTTATGTCAGGGTAAGGGAGTTTCTTACAAAGAACAGCATTTGGCAAAGGGGAAACATGACATTTTATGATAATGAAGGCATGAAAGCCTGGAAAGAAGAATGTGGATAAAGGCTTGTGGAAGGACTAATGTTTTAGGAGAAGAAAATAGAGGATGGATAAAGCAACAACAGCAGGACAGGGAATGATGTGAGTGGGAAAGCAGGGGGTAATCAGGTTGAGAACTTGAAAAAGAATGGAGTTGTGTAAGAACCTGGTGAAGGAAAGCCATGGAAAGAGATGTGAATAGCAGGGTAAAGGGAGAATTAGGTGAGCTTCATGGTTTGGCTCATGTGATGTCACTTTGGACAGGCTTTTAACTCTAGTGGAGGAAAAACAATTCTGAGCATGTCTTTTCACAAGGGATATGTCAAGAAGAATCATTTAAAGACCATTCATGCTGTAATGGTG
>VWZO01011716.1:107323-130284 GCA_013396975.1 Bucco capensis | reverse complement strand
GCCCTCCCTGGAGCTTCGTTCGCAAAGCCTCACCATACATATGATGAAATGGTGAAGGATGTTTGAGTCAAGGGATTTATGTTAAGTGTGCTAGTTCAGAAATATTTTTTACAAAACAATTTGGCTAACTGTAGATCAATATGTTCAGCACCACCTTCCTACATTCAGGGCTGGTTCTCTTATACTCATGAGGAATTTCACACCTGTGCCTGAGCTTTCCTTTCAAATTAGCTGCTCATCAACTCTATTACTAAACAAACATGAAGCAGCTGTAGTGCTCAGACTATCATTAAAATTAAACCCTTCAAATCCAGCCTAGCTTAGAGAACCTCTGTACAGTTGTTCTCAATTGATTAACTCCAACTGGTTCACTAGTAAAACTAATTATTAATCTAACAATCTGAAGAAAAGCTTCAAATAAAGCATTTCACATAAAGAGGATCCAAATTATCTTTCAAGTAAAGCACAAAAAGATCATGCCACTGAAATGCTTTAAGAAAATTAATTTGTAGTTGTGATTTTTTTTTTTTTGGCCTTAGAACAGTAAAACTCTGGATTATTTTATTGAATCAACATTTATTGTTTTGCTCTGTACCACACTTGAAAAACAGAATAATACCCTTCTTGGTCTTCTAAGGGAGGTAATGGAAGATGCTGGGAACTACAAACCAATCAGCCCACTATCAGCTCCACACAGCACTGTGGCAAAACACTGAGTGCTTAGCAGAGGGCTGCCCTTCAACTAGGCTACAGAACAGCTTTTTGATCTGAACTTTCCAGAATACATATTCCCCCTGCGCAGTTAATGAAATAAAGGAAAAGACAAATAGGGCTGATTCATAGGTCTGTATTATGTGTTTAATCATGATGTGATGCATAAAATTATAGAGCTAGAACGTTAGCTACACAGTAGGGGAATGAGTCTTCTGCATGAACTTTCAAAACATTTCAGGAAACACTTCTTTGCCTTTACAACTTCTCTTTGAGAGAAAATACAAATCTACATGACTTCTCTGCTGCTAGCTCCAAGTCATAAACATTAGCAATACTAACTCAATCACATACTGTCCTTTTCCTTGTTTCCATTTTAGTTTGAAAGGTTTTGCTTCAAGATCCACATCATTTTTACTGGTATGACTAAAGAACCAAATCCTCTCCATGTAGTGTTCTGGTTAAGTTACTAGTATTTCACTGGAACAGAAACAGCCCCATAAACATAACTTCATTAGTATTCTCAGGACTTCATTCTCCACCTGCTCACTGACTTCAGCATTTTAAGTCTGCCAGTATCTTTCCCACAAGATTGAGTTGGCTATGTATTGATTTTGACACTGTTTTCATGCCCACCTGTCCATCATATCCTATGGCAAATGTGAAGTACACAACCTCTATAAAAGAAACTCACAATACCATTTACCAGTTATGAGACACTAGCCTGAGGCACTGTGTGATCACAGCACTAGGAATCTGTCTCTGAGCCAGATGGACACATCATAGTCTCCAAAAAATGGCACACTGTTGAGGAAACTGCCTAATTCAGTTCAACAGATTGTAAACCCATGCCAAACTAATGTTAAAAACACAATAAAGAGATGTCTGTAGCTCTTTTATGGGAAATAGGAAGAGATAAAAGACAAAACTTCCATGAGCTGAGTATGCTTCAGGGATGAATGAAGTCACCATACCACATGCAGCCTGTCCATGAAATCTTACTGCCCTTTAGGAGGAGCAAGAAATAAGAAACCCAAAAGATCTGACCCTTCAGATGTCAGGTGAATNATCACATCCCTAGTCCTGCTGGTCACACTATTCTTGATCCAGGCCAAGATGCCATTGGCCTTCCTTGCTGCCTGAGCACATTGCTGGCTCATGTTCAGACGGCTATAATGGTGACATGATGGCTACATAGCATTTCTCATGCCAAGAGCAGACCACGACCCCAGCAGTAGCCAAAACCATGTCACCAATCCAACCAGGATTATTCCCTAGCCTCTCTGCAGGGAGATGCTTTGTGGAGGCATGAGACAGTAATGTGCATCCAAATAAAATGAGTGCTCTGTCACCAACATCAAAAGAGGCATTTGAAAAAACTGATGCCTCCAGCTGCTCTTCCTCTTTCCACTAGCAAGGAACTCACAGGTGACCTTTAGGAAACCACATTACCTCCAGATGACTTTCCTCTGAAACAGGTTTCCACAGTAACATGCCCCTCTGTGAAGGTATCACTGGTACCAAAGAATAAACTTAATTTACCCCGAAGTTCACCAACTTCAGAAGAGAGCAGAGTCAGGTGCAAAAACTGGTAAACATTCAAGCTGTTGGGCTTTTAGAAGTTCTAAAGTTTTAGAAGCAGTAAATCTGATACAGGCAAACCCAGGATGAATACAATCTAGATTCGATAGCCAGTCTTAATATGTATCTAGCTGCTGGAGAGAGTAGAACTGATCAAACTGATGACTGCTTCTCAATCAGGTGTCACTTTTGAGGCTGTAACTGCTTTTTAGATGTTCTTTCAAAAATACATATCACCAGCACCAAGTCTGGGGAGTCTTGTCACATACCTCCACCTGCAGGAGAGGAAATAATAGGTGGCAACTGCAAATACTCTTAGTATCTCTTATCAGCCCCCACACAGAAGAAGCACCTTGAGGTCAGAGGGGTGAGATAGTTGCTAGGATTGACACAGGACTCAGGAGCCTGCCAGCTTTCTTTCTATTTTTCCCTTTTCAAAGTACTCACTGTCATTTGGTGAACGAATGCATGCATAGGTATGGGTAAACTGGGTCTTACTCCACTACAAATCCTACATTTTGAATAATTTTATTGCCTTGGACTCACGTTGATTCCACAGGATGCTTTTGTTTCTAATTGCCTTTAACAATCCGGTCACAATGTGTCAATGTTTATATTTGTTGTCTTCCTGTGAGAAATCTGTCTCAGTCAATAACCCAAGGCAGACATAGGAGTACAGTTAGTTTGAACTGATGCTGAAGCTAAAAATCTGACTTCATTCATTCGTGTCACAGAAGCTTTAAAAAAAAGGTTAAGCTGCATTGGGGTGGTTAGTGCTGCCATCTCTGGCAGCCATATTTCAAAACACCTTCCATATACTGTGCTATGGCTTAGAAATTTTCTTTCCTAATGTCAAGAAGGATGAATGTAAACTCAGAACCTGTTCTGTTCTGCTTGTGTTGCTTTTAGAAGTGTATGCCAAAAGCAAGGGAAACCAGACTTAGTAGATATGTGATGGGCAAAATTAAAAATGAAAACACAATGAGATACTGATGATAGTTCTGGTTAAGGTGAAGACATTCTACATTTGCCTTTTATCTCCTTAATTGTATCAAAATCTAATAAATGTTGCCATCATTTGGAGGCTGCCCTCAAAAATGAGCAGGAGTTAAGTGTATTTATTTCTCTTTTATATTTTGCCTAAGAAGGGGAAAAAAACCCGCAAGTGGAACCAGTGTCACTTACATTTTACCCAGAAAGAAACCCATTTTCTATCTTATACCTATTCTATATGCAGTAGTCTACAGCTCTCCCTTTCACCTCTGCAATTGCTAAGTCCATACAAATGCATTTTTTACAAGACATTCACTTCGACTACATCAGGAAAAATTGCCTTTTTTGTGGAAGAGCATCAGCATTCAGGACAAATTACACAGAATCAGGAGCTATGGAGAATCACTTAGAACAGCTCTTCAAATTCAAATGGGTAATGAAAACAATCATAGCAGGTAAATGCTCAAATTATGTCAGGGGAAAAAAATGTAGAAAGAAATTATATGGCAATCCTGAGGGAGAAGAAACATAATTTACAAAGAAAACCTGTACTGTTTTATGGCCAGGAGGATAGCAGCACTGCAAATGAACACCTTGCCAGGGATTCATTCTCCTTTTAAGTCCTGCCAACTCATATCTCATTGAAATTATAAAGGACACCCATGTAGTCTCAGAGGACACAGAGCAAGAAAAACATATAGCTGAAAGGGAAGTCACATACTCTTGCAGGGAGGTGAGGGAGTTTATCCTCAGCAGGTCACTTCTCAGAAGGAATGCTGTGAAGGTGAGTATACCTTTCCTAGACCATGCAAAAGCACCTGTTTATTTCTTACTAATTCACAGAAAAATATAAAAAGGAAGAAACCTTTTTTTCAAAACACTCAATTAAAAACAAAAAAAGAGCACTAGTTAGAAACTGTATCTAAATTAAACTTGATTATAGGCTAACAAAGAGCAACTACGGTGCTACAGTCTGTTTCAGTGCTACATATATATGAAATGGCAAATCTTTCCCTATGGATCCTGTGGTTTTCCTAACGAGATAAAAGCTCACACACATATAACAAGGGAAAAGTGCATCAATGGAGACAAGCAGAAAATGTGTCCCAGAAAGGGAAAAGTTTCATGTGAACACATAGCACAAAAAAGGTAACTTGTCACAAAAATCCTGTTGTGTTTAAGTTATAGCTGAGTCCCAGGCACAGTCTGACAATGCCTTGTGGTCTCCTGTGGCCCCTGGTGTCATAACTGTGCCCACAGCAGAGGGAGCATTAAACTCATTGCCCACGGGAAAGGGTGGGGAGTGATAGCCATGTTCCTAGAATCCTTGCATGGGTAGCATGAGCTCATTAGCCTTCTGGCAGTCATCCTAGGAGAAGGACAACTCTGATTCCAAACCCGGGCAGATGGAGCTCGTTTAGCCCTGCAAGGCCTTCCAGCTAAGAGGTTAAACCTCCATCCTAAGGACTTGGCTGCCAGCATCCAAGCTTGCTAGGCCCTGGCAGATGAACCTTAGGACTAAAGGGTGGGTCCAGCTCTGTGCATGCTGTGTCTCACCTAAAAAAATCCCTAGTGCAGGCTCGAGGGTGCTATCTGCTATCCTCTTTTTATCAGCACTTGGAAAAGGCGCTGAGGAGGAGCATGGATGGAGCCCTCCCTGGAGCTTCGTTCGCGAAGCCTAGCCACAACGACGATAGCTGAGTCCCCATTTGCTGTACAGTAACAGAGAATAAGGGAAAGGGTTTTAAACTATATTTGCATTGCATATGCTGGCTGTTTGTTAGGAAATGTGAAAAAATATCAAATACACTCAACTTACAGAATCAAATCTCCATCCCATAAAATCTGAAATTACACTATATAGCAATAGGTTGCTTCTTAAGTACTGGAAGTAATGAAGTTCGATTTTTCACTCAGTAGTGTCCTATGATTTACTAGCAGTTTTTCCTCACATACTCCTTTCTGCATAAGGGTTATCTCTCATCTCTACTAAGATGGGAGTTCATATTGCACACTTTCCCTCCATCAGGGAAGATATAGATCTTTTTCCTACTTACTTAACAGTTTCAGAACTCACTAGAGTTCAATTATTGTGATCTCCACCTGTCTGTTAAATTGGAACAAAACTGGCCAGTTAAAAAATATTTATAAAGAAATATAGACTAATAAGCAGAGAGAGACAAACATGTTCATACATATATTAAAAATGTCCTTAGCACTTCAGGATAAAAGTCAGAGCAATCAGTGGAGAAGAATGACATCATTTGAAGAAATACATATAATAAGGCATTTGAGATGGCAAGCAGAAACCAGAAGCACAGATCACCCAGAGTTGGTGTTGTCACTGTACATTCACAGTTCCCTTTCCATTCCTCTTGCATTCCCTTCGTATCAAACAGAAGGAGATTTTAGTGTTTGCTCTGTCCCTCATTGCCAAAATGTAAAGGAGGGTCTATATATGTGCAGAAGCAGATATTGAGAAGATCTGGCCAGCTACAAAAACTTAGATGCAATGACTTTACAGAGCAACAGCAGAGGAAAGTGAGGGAGTGATCAGGCCAGGCAGAAGAAGCTTTGAAGCCACAACCAACACAGGGTATCTAAAGTAGGGAGGCTGAGGACTAGGGGATCTGAGCTGAGGCTCCATCCTGCTCCTGACAGGCTGAGAAAGCCCTCCAACTTTCAAATACTCTAACTACTATACCACAAGCTGAGTAATAGAAATGCCATTATGAGAATATTTACTTACCTGTGCTTCAGGCACAGTCTGACAATCCCTTGTGTTCTCCTGTGGCCCCTGGTGCCATAACTGTGCCCACAGCAGAGGGAGCATTAAACTCATTGCCCACGGGAAAGGGTGGGGAGTGATACCCATGTTCCTAGAATCCTTGGATGGGTAGGATGTGCTCATTAGCCTTCTGGCAGTCATCCTAGGAGAAGGACAACTCTGATTCCAAACCCAGGCAGATGGAGCTCGTTTAGCCCTGGAAGGCCTTCCAGCTAAGAGGTTAAACCTCCATCCTAAGGACTTGGCTGCCAGCGTCCAAGCTTGCTAGGCCCTGGCAGATGAAGCTTAGGACTAAAGGGTGGGTCCAGCTCTGCACATGCTGTGTCTCACCTAAAAAAACAATCCCTAGTGCAGGCTCGAGGGTGCTATCTGCTATCCTCTTTTTATCAGCACGCTTGGAAAAGGCGCTGAGGAGGAGCATGGATGGAGCCCTCCCTGGAGCTTCGTTCGCAAAGCCTAGCCACAACAACTTACCTGTGCTAAAAATCTAACACTAAGGTAATTTCAGGTCACATTTAAAATTTAGAAGCTATAATAAAAGCATTTTCAGTATGCAGTATTAAAGATGCCAAGAATCAAATTAGCTTTTATTTACATCTGTCGTGTCAGTGGTATGCACCATCATGTCCTGGGGATGCTTCAACACTCCCACCCAACTGCTGCTGAACACTATGAGAAATCACTGCACCATTCCAGTGTATGTACTTTCTCCCACTGGGGAAAAATGAACATACAGTTCCTCTGATTCTATCTCAAATCAGATTTCACTCCTTCTGTAAATGAGTAAACAAAACTGCATCAATCTTGGCTGTTACATCAGTTGGTAGCTTAGATATTTCACAGGGGCACCATACCTAAAAATGAAAGCAAAAAAAACACATATAAACTAACTGTCAACGCTGCTATTGAGAGAACTAATTCAAGTTTCTCTAGTTTGGGGAGGTACTTTTCTATTTCCTTACATAAATAAACAAGACAGACAAAAATTCCAGTGCCCAGGTTCTGGCCCAGACTCTTAATGACACTAGGCTATATTCATGGATACTCAGTCTCAGCTCTTCACTTTCATCAATCCTGAGTGTCTCTAGGAAATGTTGTTTGTAATGATCCCCTTCAAACTTGAATGATGAAAGTGCACATTTTGCAAATGACACCTCAGCCAATCTGCCCCATCTGCATGAGAGACAGCAAATGATTTCACTCTTTAGGCATTCAAAATAAAATGCACATGCAGCAAATTCCAAGCTGGCAGGAAAATCCAGTCATTAAAAAAGTGATTTGTTTTCTACATTTGCAAACACAAAGGCTACGTTGATTTTCATTGCCATCAAGAAAATGAACTGTTGCCTTTTTTTAAACAATCATAGCCAGCACATTTTGGAAACATTTTAATTTCAAAAATACTCACTACCAAATTAGAGTTTAAATAGCTTTTCTCAAATGGTACCATTGGAGATACAGTGTTCTGATTGATGGAATCACTTTGCCCTGTGGAAAAATATTTTGCTGTCTTCTGTACATACTGTAGTGATGCTTAGTTGTTGCTGGACTAAATAAAAGAATAAAAGAAGAAACCTAAACTACATGAATTTTAAACAAAAACATATTTATTAACAAGAAGATTTATTTTACATTATGGGAGCCTGAAAGAAGTCTCATATTTCTTTTAAGATTAGAAAGCTATAGTCTCTGTCCTTTCTGACTTTTTCTCTTCATAATGGGGAAAAAAAAGAGCAAATAAAGAAAATAGCAAACATAATTGATATGCTCCATCCTAAGAAAGCTTACAAACACGTTTATTATTACACAGAATGACTTGCTTAATTGAACTCATTGGGACTATTCCCAGTGCAAAAAATGTAAGTATATGTGTAATTCTTTCCAGGATTACAATATGTAAAGGTGCTCTGTGATGAAAATAAAACTACACTTTTTTTCCCCCCCAAATTTCTTAATCTCCATTTATTTTTGTGGCTACAGCAACATCTGGTGGACAAATAGCAAAACATAAAGCCTGTGCACTTTCATCATATGCTATAAATGTATGTATTTTAAAATACAAACTATTTTTACTTGTTTTTTTAAAAAGTTTACAAGAAAGACCAACAATTTATCTTGGATCATTCTTAATAATTTTGAACTTAGTACGTCTCTTAGAAAATGCTTTATATTCTCAACCAAAAATAGTTAAGTCATCTCTGTTTTATAACTAAAATATTACCTTTTTCTCTCACATCCTCCCTCTCAGTCAAGTGCTTGTATGCTTCAAAGGGCTACTCATGGTGTACCAATATACTCTGGCCCATTTTGACAAGAGCAGACAAACACCCCACACACCCTAAAGTTGTACAGTTAAGCAGTCAAAAAATAAAACCCATTGCAAATAAAGTTCTAAAGTTAGAGTTAAGAAAACAATAAAGTATCTCTGTGAATTTGCTCTCCATAGATTCAAAGCCTAAAATTAAATCAAAATAAAACCCCAAGACAACAAAAAAAGCAATAGAAGACAACTTAGCATTCTTCCAAGCAGGCTGCAGAGGGCTTGTTTGTAAAGGCCTGCAATGAAAGGACAAGGGGCAATGGTTTGAAATTGGAGAGGAGTAGATTTAAACTGGATATTAGGAAGAAGTTCCTCCCCACAAGGGTGGTGGAACACTGGCCCAGGTTGCCCAGGGAGGTGGTTGAGTTGCCATCCCTGGAGGCATTGCAGGTGAGGCTTGCCAGGGCTCTGGGCAAGCTGCTCTAGTTGGGGATGTCCCTGGCCACTGCAGGGGGGTTGCACTAGATGAGCTCCAGAGCTCCCTTCCAACCCAAACCAGTCTAGGATTCTATGATTCTATGAAGGGTGAAGCTGAGTGATCAGCATGCTGACAGGCATTATTTTTGCTTCACCCATTTTCTCTGTGCTTTGTTCTATGTAATTCATACATAATTGCACTCTCATTTTTCATAATCCCTTTCCTAAAATTTCTGCCTTGTAGGCATATCTGTTTAGAACAAAAAATGAAGTATTTAATGATAAAATGAGAGTCAAATAAAATTGTATCTATATTTGCTGAAAATACTTGATGCTGAGATTAGCTTAAATTAATTTCCAAAGGGCTGGAGACATGAGAATGTAGAACAAAATATGAATGTGTTGACTATAATGTTTTAACAGGGAACAAGCCCTTTTATCTACCACCAAAACCAAGGAAGCAAAGGAAGAACCATGCTGTTACTGGTTGTAAAATCCTAAGACAGTATCAAAAGGTTTCTAGAAGTCAGGCAATAATGTCTAGAAATGGGAAAACAGAAAACAGAATGTACTTGGGGATGAGGTTAAAATCAACGGATGGATTGCTATTAGTCTGGCTGCTACCTCAATCTTGTATTTGGAAATCTGGACCCTCCCTGGTCCTTCACATACAGTAAGATGTGTATAACCCTTACAACCTAACTAGATATAAGACTTTGCTAAAGCAACACTTCCCTGACTGCAGCTCCAAACAGAGAGCAGTACTGGTCAGCAAGTTGTCCATCATTGCCTGCAGTTTTCTGTACTGTTATTTTTTCAGCTTTTACTGGAAGAACTAATTGCAAGATGCAAGTTCCTAGGACAGATAAGTCAATAAACCAATAAAGCCAAATGCTGTCTACTACAGCAATACACTGCTTCAAGTTATCCACTTCCTGAATGCTGATCAAGGAGACACCTGTCTTTCACTGCCACACTGCAACACATGAAAACACTAGCAGCAAAAGAGTCTGCCAGAAAAACAAAAAACCTATTCTAAATTACATGCACCAGCAGCTTGATTCAAGTATTGCTTTTGCTGACAAGCCCATGCCTCCTCCCAACCACCTTCTCCCCAAATATCCAAACTGGAGGACTTGCCAAAAACTCCTGACAGTTTATTACTGTTGCTTTCATTTTAGATGGCAGGTGTAAGCACTCCAGCTTCACTGATAAAAATATGGGGTTAGGCACTTTAGGCACATAGATTGAAATGAAAAGCATTTGGGTGAGAAGTGGCAAGTTCCTAGATCTAATCAAAGTATCTCTGGAAGGCAACTGCAGTCATCCACAAACTCAAGATTCATTCACTGGTTCATTACACATGCTATTTTATCACCTGGCCATGCTTTCAGTGATTTTAAAGGCCTTAACATAACCACATACATGACTCTCATTTCTTACATGTAAAGGATACCTTTGAGATGCTGAGAACTTGCAAGTATAAACAGGTAACAAAATCAGAAAACAAAAGGAAACAATTCACTTGCAACTATCAGTGTATATGTGTACATGCAAGACAAGATTTGATAGGGATTATATCTTTCATTTGACCAGCTAACATTTAAAGGGTAGCTGTCAGGAGGATGGGCCCAATCCTTTTACTGTAGTACCTAGTGACAGGACTAGAGACAGTGGGAGAAAACTAGTATACAGGAAGTTCCATCTTAATACAAGGAGGAACTTCTTTTACTTTGAGGGTGGTGGAGCACTGGAACAGACTGCCCAGGGAGGTGGTTGAGTCTCCATCTCTGGAGATACTCAAACCCCAACTAGACACCATCCTGTGCAGCCTGTTCTAGGTTATCCTGCTCTTGCAGGGGGGTTGGACTAGATGATCTCTACAGATCTCTTCCAAGCCCTAACATTCTGTGGTTTTGTAAACCCTTCCCATTAGTGTGAAGTAAAAACAACAGATTAGAAGACTAAACACTAAAAAAAGAAGTAGTGGTACCTGTTGAGAAGGTGCTAAGTTAACTCTGAGAGAGAAAGGTGGTTATACTCCTAGGGGAAAGTCTAGGAGTACTCTGTGGAGTACTATGCGGCTAACAAGGTGGGAAAAATAGTCATAAATCTAATTTAGCCCCTCATTTGGTGTACTTGGTTGACTTAGAATCATAGAACAGTTACAGCTAGAAGAGACCTTGAAGATTATCAGTCCAGCCTTTGTCCTAGGCTTATCACCCCACTAAATGATGCCTCCCAATGCAACATCTACCTGTCTCTTAAACACCTCCAGGGATGGGGACTCAAGCACCTCCCTGGGCAGCCTGTTCCAATGGCTGACAATCCTTGCAGTAAAGAAATTCTTCCTAATATCTAACCTGAACCTCCCCTGGCACAATTTGCATCCATTTCCCCTCATCCTATCACTCTCCACTAGGGAGAACAGACCAATCCCTGCCTCTCTACAACCTCCCTTCAGGTAGTTCTAGAGAGCAATGAGGTCTCCCCTCAATCTGTTTTCCAGGCTAAACAGGCCCAGATCCCTCAGTCTTTCCTCATAAAACTTATGTTCTAAGCCCTTTACCAGCTTGGTAGCTGGCCTCTGTACCCTCTCCAGCACCTCAATGTTCCTCTTACGAGCTTCATTTCCACAACTTGTCTTCACAGGCTTCCCTTAAATCTTTTGTTCCTGCACTAGCACGGCCTGCTGCTTGGTGCTCCTTTAACACCACAGTCACCATCACCACTGTTACCTAGCCATGCACAGAAGGCCTCCACAGGTGCCAGACCTCCCCTGTGTGGCCATTAGAAATGCTTTTAAATACATACACAAGAAGGTTGATACCAGACACCAGAGAAGAAACTGTCGGCTCTTCATTCCTTCGTGCTAGAGGCCTGCACTCCTTCAAAGCACTAGAGCAACTGGTGAAGGTGAGTCAGGCTTAGAAGGGGAAAATGCAGGGGCACACACTCTTAAACTTTAAACTTGTCATTTGGTTTTTTTTTCCCCTCAAACTCTGTANCCTTGGTGATTCGGTGATTCTGTGGTTCTGTGATCCAGAGCCCGCTACGTGCAGGCATGGAACTCTGAACTAGTGACACGACCACCAACCGTTTCCCACCGAGCACGCGCAAGCGCACCGCCCTGACTCCCCAACGGCGGGCACAGAGCGCATGCTCAGTAAACGGCGGAAGGCGCGTGCGAGCTGTTTGTCGCGGTAGGGCTTCCGTCCGTTGGGTGCGGTCTAGGGGTTGTGTCTTTCTGCGTTTGTTGTGGCAAGACATGGCGGAGTATTCCTGTGTTAAATCCACCAAGCTCGTCCTCAAAGGAGCGAAAGAGAAAAGGTGAGGAGTGGGCTGCTTGCCGCTACTGCCTCGAGCTCCCTGTCCCAGCTGCCATGGTGCATGGGGCTAGGAGCTCCGGGCAGGCTCCCTGCGCTGTGCTGGGGTCGCGCCGCAGCCTGGGCTGGAGTTCAGGCCAGGCCAGGCAATCCTGTCCCTTCCGTCTCTCCCGTCCCTCCCGCTGTGGTATTCCTGGGCACGCCAGCCACGGCAGGGCTTTTCGGTTTGTCCGCCCTTTGCTCCCGGCCGCTGTAGGGCTTTGGAGCCAGGTCGCGTTGGAGAGGTCGCTGTGGAAGGGGCGGATCGGAGGCACGTTCTTACCTGTTTGCTTCTCTCTTTTGCAGCAAAAAAAAACACAAGGAGAAGAAAAGGAAAAGAGACGAGGATGCGATAGAGCAACTTGATATTGTTGGTGAGCTGCTTTCCAGGAATTTTGTGACGGTGTGGAAACTGTGAGGGATAGGAGAAGCTGAAGAGGTTGTTATAGGACTTTGTAAACTAAGTATAGGCCTTGTAGAGGTTTGTAAGTTTCTCACAAGGTGTTATTTGTATGTTGGGATCTTCCTAGACTCCAAATGGAGTTTCTGACATCAGTGGGATGGATTT
The DNA here is from genome assembly GCA_013396975.1 of Bucco capensis. Lineage (NCBI taxonomy): Eukaryota > Metazoa > Chordata > Aves > Piciformes > Bucconidae > Bucco > Bucco capensis. The sequence goes on along the minus strand of VWZO01011716.1, from coordinate 117,541 downwards.
TCTACATCTTTTTAGCTGAAGTGTGTTCTTGCATAATCTTAAGATATTTATCAGGTTGGATTTTTTTTTAATTATTATTATTCCTAGTCATATTTGCATCAGTAGGACAGACTTTTTTTAGTGCTGTAGTGCTGTTATTTAATGAGTGCATTTCTATGTAAATAATATGTCTTCTATTACTATTACTTTAAAAATTAGTGGCTGGATCACCTGCACTTTCTATTCTTACCCTGCCACTAGTTCCTTGCTGACTGGGTTCTTTAATTCCCTCAAGCCTTTGATCCTTTCAAAGGACATCAAAACTGAAGGAGGCTGCTCCAGAGCAAGGGCGGGGGGAGGAACCTACTATCCTTACATGATGTATCCAAATTTGTATCCAAATTGTTCTATGGACCAACACAAAGAAGGGATGAAGCACAGGAGCCTGTAACTAGGGATGGCAGTGTGTTTAGAACAGCAGGATTTTCTGATTCAGCAGCAGTGCCATGGAATTAGCTCTGTACTATAAAATAATGCACAGAGATGTTGAGACTGCAATTGTATCTTGAGAATTTCAACTCTTAGGAAGACACAAATGTCATCTCTTAACCTACTGTCCCAGAAGGTTACTACTCTGTTAACTGTCATGCTTTTGTATTTTAGGAAACTGGTGGGCTGTCAGTAATTTTGGTGAAATTACAGGAACTATAGCTATAGAAATGGATAAAGGAGCTTATATCCACGCCCTCGACAATGGCTTGTTTACACTTGGAGCACCACATAAAGGTTTGTTTCAGGAAATCTGGAAATAAGCAGTTTAGTAATGAAAGGTATAAAAGTAGCATCACTTAAAGACAGACAGTTCTACAGCTAAAAGCAGTTTATTACAAATAATGCCATAGTCCTAGCCATAGTATGCAGATGATTTAAACCTAATGACTACAAGTTAGTTTTGCTTATCTAGTTTCTTGCTGGTTTTTGTGCAGTAAATTGAATTGCATTGGAGATGATCACCTGTTAAAGGCTGTCAACTTCCTGGGTAAAAAGCAGTATAACTTTTATTAAATCCTATAAAATCTTTATGGTGTGAGTTGAAGAGTGAAATTCAAGGCAGATGAGTTTCAAGCTTTATTGCTGCATCTTCATCTTAATATACTTGTTTTGTTGCTGCACAAGTAGATTACTAATGTATCCAAATAATTAGCTGTCCTTATTTGGAATTTGAGAGCCATCAATCAGACAAGGCCTGTTTCAGAACTGTTTCAGTGTGTTTCACCTCCAGGGTGAGATCAAAGCAACAGTGCAATATTACCTCATTTTGTTTCTGAGGGATGGAGAGACTAGCAGCTTTTAGGATACTGAGTTGTGTTGCCATAGCTGAACTGTAATACATTCTCTTAAAAAAGAAGAACATTACAAGGAGAAAAAGGTTTTCAAAGCCAACTGAAGAATTACTAAGCGTTTTCAATTACAAGGTTTTTTACATAAGGATATTTCTTTTAATTTTGTCTTGTTTTAAACATTCTAAATATATGACTGTAAGTAAGCACCTGCATTGTTTTGGGTTTTTCTTTTAAGAGTGAATATTCCAAAAGGATTTTTTAAAGAAATAAAGTAGTGCAGTTTTCTGTAGTATTTAATGATAACCATTGTTTAGTTCTTTAGCCTGTTTTGAAATTGCAGTAATGCACAAGTTAAAATGTTGTGTGTTTGATACTTCATATATAACTAATGGAAAAATCATTTTTCAGATGATGAAGGCCCTAGTCCTCCTGAACAGTTTACAGCAGTGAAGTTGTCTGATACAAGGTAATTACTGTAACAGTGTAGACCTTTTGATTCTTATCTTCATTTCTGCTATGAATATATGTTTTAATATTTCCTTGAAATACACTTGTCTGCTAGTAATGTGGTTGTAATGTTTTGGATAACATGAATGGCTTGAATTAAAAAACTTCCTTTATTGTTTTCCTGAATTTTCTCTTTGAGGATTGCTCTGAAGTCTGGTTATGGCAAATACCTTGGTATAAATTCAGATGGACTTGTTATTGGACGTTCAGATGCAATAGGATCAAGAGAGCAATGGGAACCTGTCTTCCAAGATGTAAGCTGTTTGGAATAGTTCATTTGATGTTCCTAGCATTTGACTGTATTTTGAGTTAATCTCTATCAATGTTCTTTGTACAGTAAAAGCCTCTTGCAATCTTTCCCATGTTGTAATTTTTAATCTTCTGTTTTCCCAAATGCAATTCATAGTTGGAAGTTCTTTAAAATATTTTAAGTTGCTGCATTTTGGCAGCTCTAAGCATCTAAAGAATGAAGAAGCCAACAAGTGTGCTGGCTAGCTAGAAGTGTCCATGTATAAAAGAATAAAACACATTTATAGATTTTTCAGGTGTATTTTAGAGGATAAATGTTATGAATCAAGGATTATATAAAACCTCTTTATACTAACAATATGTGATGTTATTTCTGCAGAAGAGAATGGCATTACTAGCAGCAAATAGCCGTTTTATTAGATGTAATGAAGAGGGAGACATAGAAGCCAAAAGCAAAACTGCAGGGGAAGAAGAAATGATAAAGGTAATCTCTTTAACTTCAACAATTAATACAGGAATGATAAAGGTAATCTCTTTAACTTCAACAATTAATACAGGAATGATAAAGGTAATCTCTTTAACTTCAACAATTAATACAGGATTGGTACAAATATTCAAACAACCTGGTGTCGATGAGTGCTACAATTTACTGTTAAGAGTGTTATATTAGTTTTCCTTAAGCTGTCAAGTGATTTGCCCACTTGAAAGATAAAAGAGCTCCAGAGCTGCAGAAATTGAGATACTTCCAGTAGAGATAGGAAGATATTTTACTGCTACAGAAGGGCAAGACAGTCTGTACAATATTCTAGGTAGTTCTGAAGAGCTTGGTAAAGAAGAGGTGAATTACAACTGAAGCAGGGACAGAAAAGGGTTTACCAGACTGATGCAGAAAGGAAGATCTTTGAAGTAAGACAATGTAGAAAGAATCTTGACTTCATCTGGATGTGGAAAATACATGTATGCTTCCAGAGAGAGAGGGGGATCTACTAGTCAGAGCAGTAATATTTTTAATTAATCTCTGGAAAAGGCATTTTACCTCTGCTAAAACTATGAACTGTATTTTGCATACTTCAGGCAGCTCTTGCTTTTATTGCAGTTGTCTTCAGCTGTGAATTAACTACTTTGAGAATTGTGAACTTAAAAAGGCACTGTAACTCTGATTGTGTTATGAAGGATATGTTGTTTCTGGTTTTAAAAATATAGATGCTTTCTGGTTTTTTAGTTTTGCTTTATTTTTTTTCTCTTAATGACTAGATTCGTACCTGTGCTGAAAGAGAGGCCAAGAAGAAAGATGATGTTCCACAAGAGGACAAAGGAAATGTTAAACAGTGTGAAATCAATTACGTGTACGTAGTTTAGAACTGTTAACAGGCTCAAGTACCTTTTTCACTTTGCTTTGGGGCCACCTTTGGTGCAAGGTCCATATTCCCACTCAGACCTTTCAGTTGGCCTCAGCAGGACAAGGGAAGAAAATAGGATGAGAAAGCTCATGGGTTGAGATAAAGACAGAGATACCAGTTCCTATCACAGGCAAAATAGTCCCAACTTGTGGAACATTAAATTTATTACCCATTCAAGTAGATTTGGGTCAGGCACAGTCTGAAAATCCCTTGTGGTCTCCTGTGGCCCCTGGTGCCATAACTGTGCCCACGGCAGAGGGAGCATTAAACTCATTGCCCACGGGAAAGGGTGGGGAGTGATAGCCATGTTCCTAGAATCCTTGGATGGGCAGGATGAGCTCATTAGCCTTCTGGCAGTCATCCTAGGAGAAGGACAACTCTGATTCCAAACCCGGGCAGATGGAGCTCATTTAGCCCTGTAAGGCCTTCCAGCTAAGAGGTTAAACCTCCATCCTAAGGACTTGGCTGCCAGCGTCCAAGCTTGCTAGGCCCTGGCAGATGAACCTTAGGACTAAAGGGTGGGTCCAGCTCTGCACATGCTGTGTCTCACCTAAAAAAATCCATAGCACAGGCTTGAGGGTGCTATCTGCTATCCTCTTTTTATCAGTGCGCTTGGAAAAGGCGCTGAGGAGGAGCATGGATGGAGCACTCCCTGGAGCTTCGTTCGTGAAGCCTAGCCACGAGATTTGGGTAGTGAGAGACAAAGACAAAATTAAAACCAACACCTTCCTTTCCCCCATCTCCCAAGCTCAGCTTGGCTCCAGACAGCTCTATGTATTCCCCAGGGGTATGGGTCAATACATAGTGGTTTCTCTCAGCCAGTCCTTTCGTCTCCCACTTTTCCACTGCTCTTGCATGGTCCTCTCCACAAGCTGAATGAGAATATTCACTCCAGTGCCTGAAGCCTCTCCTCTGTCCTTGGTGTTCACACTGCCATTTTGCTCTTTCCTCTCCCCCCCCCCCCCCCACTCCCATTCTCTGCCTCTGTGGTGTTATTTTTTCACAGAGATGCCATGAGCTTTGCTGATGGACTTCACTGTGTCCTGCAGTGGGTCTAGTGTGGAGCCAGCTGTGTCCAGCATAGGGCAACCCCTGGCCTCTTCTCACAAAACCCACCCCTGCAGCTGCCCCACTACCAGCACCATGCCACCTATGCCCAATACACCTTCCCTCCCTGACTTGTGATTGTAGTTCAAGAATGGGCTCTTTACAACTTGTAACCACATCATACTGAACATGTAAAGTCTATATTTCACTTACAGAAATGTTAGTGAAATTGGGTACTGTGACAGTTTGCTGGATTTTATTAGGCCAGCTGTTTATTGCATAGTAGAATATAAGATTTTTATCACAGATATTACTTACTGAAACACTAAACTTTCTTAAAGTTACCTTTTTTTACCTTTTTTTCCCCGCTTACAGAAAGAAATTTCAAAGTTTTCAAGACAAAAAACTTAGAATAAGCAAAGAAGATACAAAAGCTCTCAGAAAAGCCAGGAAAGAAGGCACTTTTCATGAAATGTTGCTCGACAGGTACTTCAAAGTACAAGAAATAACATACTAATTTAAAAACTGCTGGAAGATGGAGTTGGAGTAAGCTTGGGGTAGAAAAGCAAGCTAGGTTTCAGGGATGTGGAGTATTGAGTATTTCCTTTGGTTAGTATTCTGCTGAAGTTCTGGGGTAGGCTGTGGGTTGGTTTTGTTTGGGTTTTTTTCTTCTGGATCTTCACTTCTTTAGCTGAAGATTGCAGGTTTGGATTTACATAGAAGTGAATTCTTTTGCAAATCTTTTAACTAGGTTGTTCGGTTTGTTTAGTGCAGAAGAGTTGAAGGATTAATGTTTTCTAATCACAAAAATTGAGCTGATTTTTAGTATTGTCAATACCTATGGCACCAGAACATTCTGGAGAGGGGGAAGCTGCATTTTAAAGAGTAATGGCATTTGCTAAAAACAATCTTCATGTTATCTAGTGGGAATATTGTGGGGTTTATTCCCCCCTTAGCTAAGACTGTAGAATCTGTCTTGAATCTCTCAAACATCTTCTGTCAGTACACAGTATTATCTACTATTTGCATTCATTCAGTGGGTGGAATGCAGAAGGCTAGTTCTGATCATTGCAAGTGATGTGAAAACACTCCTGGGCCCTCAACAGATTCAGTGTCAGCTTCAAATCCCACTGAATCTGAATTCCATTTCAAAGAGTGGACAAAATGCCAATCAAAAGGGAAAGACAATGTCAGCTTTAGACATTGCAGTTCGAGCTCCTTAAGAAAACAAAGTTAATGAACAAATCCAAAGTGTTAGATGTTTATAAATGCTTTGAAGTAAGGTTGAGAAAAATTGCTTTCAATGCTTCTGTGATGTTTTGAGGCACATAAAACACACAAATGTCATCTTATTTGGTCTTAATCTAAATCTTGTTTCATTGTACTCTTTCTGTATAGGAGAGCAAAAGTGAAGGCAGATAGATACTGCAAGTGACAACCAGCTGGCTCATCTTCTGCATCTTTGAAGAGATGGTCAAATTTAAAACAAGACTTACAATGTTTTTGTACAGTTGTTTGTTTTTTTATTTAAGGTATTTTGCTGATGTTTTTATTACATTATTTTAAAGGATCACCTGAGAGCTGTAATTAAGCATCAGACTAATGTCATCTTTCAATAAAGAATGCTATTAAATTTACTGTAAAACTATATGCTATTGAAATAGTGAAATAATTCTTTAATGGAAAAGAAATTGACCCACTGAATCTTCCAAGGTTGATGAAAGTAACCCAAACTTAGGGACAGGGCAGAAGACATTAGGAGCAGAAGAGGACAACAATGAAGTTCAGAAGTAAGATAAATTAACACATTGAACTATTAAGAAATGTGTAACTCTATTGAGCAAGAAGAAATCATTGCAAATGCATGTCTTTGGACATACCCTTCAAGATCCTGAGTAGGACATCTGTGGAGCCATTCTGCACTGCATCAGGTAAGGACTGGGCCAGAATAGTCAGGCATCATAAAACAATGTTCAAAACAGATTCACTGTTCAGGTTAATAAGTAGCATAATCAGTATGCTGGAAAAAGTGTTGACAAATCACAAGAACTGTATTACAAATGAAAATGCAGGTGCTTCATAAGCCAAGGGGAGGATCTTTTGTGTAGCAGGCCACTTTATTTTGGCAAGAGGGGGAAAAAGTGATTTTGCAGATTTGCTGGTTCCTCTGTGGCATGGAATCCTAGAATCCTAGAATGGGCAGGTTGGAAGGGACCCTAAAGATCATCTAGTTCCAACCTCCCCACACTGAGCAGGGATGCCAATCACTAGCCCAGGTCACCCAGGGCTGCATCCAGCCTGGCTTTGAACACTGCCAGGGATGGAGCAGCCACAACCTCTCTGGGCAACCTGTGCCAGTGCCTAACCACTCTCTGGGGAAAGAACTTCCTCATAATCTCTAATCTAAGTTTCCCCTCCTTCAGCTTATANTGTCATCTGCAAACTTGCTGAGGGTGCATTTGATATGGACTTTAATTTGTTCAATAAAACAGCAGGGGCTTTTTTAAAAGTCATAGTTTAACATGCATTCCTAGTATCTCACATGAAATACAGTTCCCTCTGTCAGCTCTGACTACAAGAAGCTTTTCAGTTCATCTCTGTATGAACTACCACAGTCTGAGCAATTGCTCATGTTCTCCACAGCTCCTGTAATCTGCATCATAAAGATTGCTTGGGAAGAATGTTGAAGATTTTTATGGTAATGATTTGGATTATTTCTGTGGAGCTTCTTGCAGCTGTCAGTTTGAACTGCACACATAATACAAAACTGTAAGCTCTAGCAAGATAATAATGATTTGTCTAAGAATGGACCAATAAAGTGTAGTCAGTAATGAAGCATGAAGAATTAAAGTACATCATAGTTGTTGAAACCCTCTATTGATATTTTCAGCATGAAAACATTATAGCTAGTCAGGGAAGGCTAGGGAAGGTTACAATAAAAGCATTTATTTTTCAACGAGTATAGAAAAGTACGGATATAGCCATAGAGATTTTATGGACCTAAAAGGAGAAAATGATGTAACAGGGATTTTTTAGAAACTAATTTGTTTCTAGAAAAGCAAACAAAAATTCAGACCTTTCTCTGATGGCACTTTTAGACTTTCCATACCCAGCTCTATCCCACTGAGTACAAAGAATTTTACTTAGAATCCTAGACTGGTTTGGGTTGGAAGGGAGCTCTGGAGCTCATCTAGTCTAACCCCCCTGCAGTGGGCAGGGACATCCCCAACTAGAGCAGCTTGCCCAGAGCCCTGGCAAGCCTCACCTGCAATGCCTCCAGGGATGGAGACTCAACCAGGTTGGTTTGTGCAACTATTTGGGACATTTGTGTTTGTAACTTTCTTACATGGACAAATCATTGGAGGCCTTCCAATCATTCCACCTGCTCCATGAGATTCTACCTTTTAATGTCAATAGATGTTATAACAGAATGCTAAGAAATGAAATAAGTCCTTGCTGAATGAAAAAAATAAAGTAAATTGAAAATACCAACGAGAATTTTCCCCTCATTTTTCGGAGGTAAAATAGACCCTCAGTAGCTGGTTTTTCTTAACTTGAATGATCTTGTAGAGGATTGTCTTTTCCCCTATATCTATCACTTACCTGATTCATGTGTTTCAGGAAATACTGTTAACCAAAATGCAGTTGTATCAGAGGGTCGTGTGAACTGATCAAATGCTTGACCTTTTTACCAGTACCAAGTTCAATAGATTCATTTTGAAGTTTTCACAGATTTTATTTCTGGTTCTAGTGCAAAACTTTGAGTTTACTCTTTAAGCTTACCACATAGCAGGACTGAATGAAAGTTATCTTTATTTCCTATAATTCTTTCGAAAGCAAGCAGTTGCTGGGAATATCAGTGTGTCAGCAGTGAGAATCTATGTGAAAATGTGCAAAAAGAAACTGTAATGAGCAGAAAAGATCTTTTGATTCTAATTTTTAAAGTATCTCTAGAATTATTTTAAAATTCCCTCATGTATCAATAACCCAGTTATAAAATGTTATTAACTGTGTCAGCTATGGCTTGTGTAAAGGGAGTGGCTCCAAGAAATATTCAGGATATATAATGCTAAGATATTTGCCTTATAGCTTAAGCCTTTGGAGACAGAGCTTGATGTAGTCCAGATAAAAAGCTCCCTGGCTTTTAGTGGTCTTAAGAGAGCAGCTGGCTTTTCCAGGGAACTCTTGTGTATAACCTGATTGCTTTCAAGTAAAAATAGACACCTCATCAACCAAAGAGAACTGTGTAGGCATAGTGTGTGACTAGCTTTTTCCCAATAGCAGAAATGGTCAAGCAGATAGAACTGATTGTATATGTAGCTTACAGGCTTTTGAATTGTGTGTGTGTGTGTCCATATGCTCTGACTCAATTTTTGTGAAGAGGGATATGCTGACTTTCCACAGTGAGTAAAGGCCATACTTTGAATTTCTGCATTAATAGGGGATTGTTGGCAAATGTTCCTGGCCAGAGTCTGAGGAATTCTTGGAAAATGCAGTGGGTTGTGCTAGCAAAGGGAAAAATAGAATTCATTTTTCACCAGAGCTCCTGGGTTTGGTTTATTAAGTAGTTCAGATTGTCCCTCCTTCTTGGTGTAAGTAATCTGATGTACAACCATTGCAACATAGAATCATAGAATCATAGAATGGTTAGGGTTGGAAGGGACCTCTGGAGCTCATCTAGTCCAACCCCCCTGCAGTGGGCAGGGACATCCCCAACTAGAGCAGCTTGCCCAGAGCCCTGGCAAGCCTCACCTGCAATGCCTCCAGGGATGGGAACTCAACCACCTCCCTGGGCAACCTGTTCCATCATGGACCTGGAAGTGGGCTACTGTCAAAACTACTCCCAGAAATACTGGGAAAGTGGCAGCACCACAGGGAGCAGGCTGTGGGCCAGAGTAATTATTTATTGGGCAGTTCATTGCAGGTGGTGTTGATCCCCAACCACTGTAATCTTAAATGCATCTGAAGTGAATGCTGGTATTTGAAGTAGACTGATGTTACAGCATCTGTTCTTCCTTTAAAGAATATATTGTTTAAACAAAATCCTATTTCATTGAACTTGTAAAAATGATTACTCAAACAGGTGCACCTGGAAGCAGAAATCTATGCTGGTGAAAAAGGGTGGTGAAAGGAATACTTGATCTGAAGAAGAGCCTGATAATTACCTGTGGAAGGGAATTTTCAATTCCATATTTATCAATGTAGGTAGGAGAATGCAAGGTGTAAGCACTGTAAGTGACAGTACAGGCAAAATGGAACTGAGAGGCATGTTTATTACAGAACTAGGAATAAGTGAAGCAAAAAGAAATGTCAGAGCAAATGAAATGAGACTGTCCCAAACAGTCTCAGATTCAGCAAGGGGCTGGTAACCCTGCAGGGAAAAAAGATACGGTAATAGCACTGGGGTTGCCTCTATGTTGGAACTAGCAATACACTAGATTCTTGTTAAAAAAATGTCCTGAGATAACACAGAAGCAGAGGTTTGGGAATTCACTGGAATTTTAGTCTGAGGAAAAAGAAATCAAAGCTATGACCAAACAGTGAAGATCGGTGTATTAAGCCATTGCTATAAGGAGTCTGTTGGGATATTTTCCCAGTGGAAATATTCATGGAATCGTCTTGGTGATGCTATGTCATGGCAGTGATAGCCCAAGGAGCTTTAATTTAACTGAAACAGGGAAAAAAAAGGGGGG
>VWZO01011716.1:66523-105371 GCA_013396975.1 Bucco capensis | reverse complement strand
CCCCGGGAAGCGCCGAGCCGAGCCGGGAAGGAGCATGGCGGGCTGGGGCCGGGAGCGGCTGTTGCCAGCTGTGCTGCTCCTCGTGGCGCAGATCGTCGGGGCCCCAGACCCGGTGAGCTTGGCGACGTGAAGGGAAGGGGACGGCGCGGATCGGATCGCCCCTGGCCCTCTGCGGTGGAGGAGGCGGGCTGGGATGCGGTCAGCCCCGCCCGAGGGGTGGCCGGGCTCTGGCGGTCCCGGGGGGTGTGAGGGGTACCGGCCGCTGCCGCTCTTCCCCACGCAGGAGGCCGAGCGTGCCTTTACATTCACGCGTGTAAATGCAGGGTAGCGTCTTGCCGCCCTGACGGAGTTCGTAACTTGTAAATGGCTACTCAGGGAACCGGCGTGGCCGTGTCAGCGGTTACAAGTCTCGGTGTTTATCGGGTGTGTTTTACAAGTCCTTGCTCATTCCTGCGTTCGGTTTCGCATACATATAGAATGTAATTATTATAACGTTAGGCCAAAGCAATGATTTGCAAAAGGAAAGTTAAGAAGGGTTTGCCAGAAGTACATACGCGCTTGAATCTGCTTAGTGTACGTGCTGTAGCTTCATCCAAGGACAGAAGCGTAGAGCAGGTGGGTTTGGGGCGTCGTTTTCTCTTTGGGTTTCTTTTGTTTTAAATGAACAAGTAAAGGATTTAATTTTTGGTGGAATTGTGAAGTCAGAGGGGTTGTGGTGGTGGTGTAGTTAATCTGGAACAGGCTGGCTCCATCTCCTGTTAGTCCTTCCTGAGGCTAAATGCCTTCCTGAGGCATTTTTTTTATTCTTGAAGCAGTGAAGCACTCTTCGATCTCTTCAGTTTCTGAATCTCTTCATCCTTTGTGAAGAGGGCAAGTTTTTAAATATCTCTGGATTTCAAAATATAATTTTGCAACTATGGAATCGTATTTCATAGATCAAAGGAGGTCATTTTACATGTTTTTCTTAAATATGAAGGTGAGAAAAATTGAATATTAAGGAAGAATGCCAGAGATGGTTCACCTCAAAAATATTTTTGATGATAATAAAGAAAGCACTGGCATTTGTTAGACTGGTCAAGCCACATTCAGCCTGTTTCATATCAATGAAATCAGGCTACATTTTAAAATATTTACTTAGTAGTCATTAAACCATGCATCAGTTTTTTTTTACTGCAGTGAATTTTGACTGTTATTACTGGTCAACTTTTTTTCCTATAGTCAGTCATAATATAAATTTTCTGTGCTGCTTCCATTTTTTCTTATTTCCTTTTTTCACCACATCATATTCTCCTCATCCACTATGTTCTTTTTCTTTTAGTGTTTTGATACAATGCAACCATACATCCATTTTTGTATCATTACATACATGCAAATTCTAAAGTCAGGAGTACACCAAATAATCAAAATACACAACCTACTAGTAACAGGCAATAAAAACAAAAAAAAAAGAAGAAAAAAAAGGACAGAAAAAGAAAAAGGACTGAGCATTTAATCACCATTCAAGAATAGCTGTATTCCTCCTAGGGGGATTCAATGCCTGTTTGGAAAGCAGATTTATAGCAATGACCTGTGTCGAGCCAGCTTCTGCTTGCTCATTCTAGGAGACCACCTCTGTCTTATCATGTTGGAAACTAAAGGTCATCCTCTTGTGCTGGAAGATGGCTCCTGCTTCTCTTGAACAGCATTTATTGTTCCTCTTCCAGTGTCAAGCCTCTGCAAAGGGGAAAATTTCACTGACCACAGCAGTTAACTTCAGAGCTGCATATTTCAGTCTGGTGATAGAAAGTCCCTGGTAGTTTTTCTGTTGCTTTAAGAAAATTCTTTCGGTGTCTTTTTTTGCTTTTTACCTCATCAGAAAAGTTGCAGTCAGTGGAATACTAACTGCTAAAAGGTAACAAAAGAACCACAAAAATACCCAAGAGTTTTAGTTTTCTGATTGACTTGGTATCTTTTTTAAATTACTGCTTATATTCCAGCATGTAATATTTTACCTAAAGAAACTGTTCATAATCTTGGCTTTCTTCAGATATCACAGACAATGCTTAGCAGTTTTGGAAGATACATGAGTTTTTTGGGGGATTACTGGTTTCTTTAGCTTCGTTTGGTGAGAAGTTTTAAAATTACTGCCATGTAAGGACAGAGCATTTTCACTGTAGCTCTACCTTGACTCTTCCTTTAATGATCACTTTCCCCACCTCTTTTGTGGCATAGGTTGCAAAGGGCTAGGAAGATAAAAGTAGCTTCAAATACAAGATTAAAATCTCAGGAGAGAGCATCATAAGTGACATAACACTGAGCACCTGGAACATCACTTAAAATCCTCTGAAGTCAGTTTGTATGGTTGCCACTGTGCAGACATGAGCTATCGTCATTGTGGCTAGGCTTCGCGAACGAAGCTCCAGGGAGGGCTCCATCCATGCTCCTCCTCAGCGCCTTTTCCAAGCGCGCTGATAAAAAGAGGATAGCAGATAGCACCCTCGAGCCTGAGCAAGGGATTTTTTTTAGGTGAGACACAGCATGCGCAGAGCTGGACCCACCCTTTAGTCATAAGGTTCATCTGCCAGGGCCTAGCAAGCTTGGACACTGGCAGCGAGGTCCTTAGGACAGAGGTTTAACCTCTTAGATGGAAGGCCTTACAGGGCTAAACGAGCTCCATCTGCCCAGGTTTGGAATCAGAGTTGTCCCTCTCCTAGGATGACTGCCAGAAGGCTAATGAGCTCATCCTACCCATCCAAGGATTATAGGAACATGGCTATCACTCCCCACACTTTACTGTGGGCAATGAGTTTAATGCTCCCTCTGCTGTGGGCACAGTTATGGCACCAGGGGCCACAGGAGACCACAAGGGATTTTCAGACTGTGCCTAAGACATGAGCTATACTGACAGATCAAGTCAACCTTCATCCGTTTCAGACAATTTTTTGTTAGAGGCTTTGTCTATCAGAAGGTATCTTTTGACAGCAGGTATTTCCTGAAGGTCCAAATCTGTGCATCGTTGCAATAGGATGTATATGTAATGTCACTTTTTCTGATTGATTTTAGTATTACAGGGTGGAAAATTTCACAAGACAATTGCATTAACAGTACAGACTATTTGCTTGGCTTTGCAGGAAGGCTCTGACTTCTGTTGCCTAATTAGTCATCTGATATCCTCCTCTATCCTCCTTGTTTTGAAACTTACTCATTTTGAAAATTCAATAGCCTTTTGTGTTTGAGCTTTTATTTCAGCTTGTTTCTGTTCTGGCTCACAAAAATGTGTGCTTTGGGAGCCTCTGTATGGACTCTTGGAATAGTGTGTGTACCTTTCCTTTTTCCTAGTGAAACATACTCTGTTCTCAGGAGCTTAATGATGTGTTCAAATAGCTTGGGGATGTTCAACTGGCTTAAAGTGCAAGTGCAGCCAGTAGGCATCTGTTTGTATTTGACTGGGTAAAACATGCACTTATAATTATGGCATGTATATGCATATGTTTGTGTATATATATGCATGCTTTGTGTAATTGATGGGAAAACACCCTTGCATTCACTCTTGAGTATGCCTAAACAGAGTTCTCAAACTTTCATTTATAACTAGCCATGCTTACAGGAATGAAGATAACTAGTCTTTAGTTATATTCCTGAAATGCATCTCTCATAATATTTAGCAGTAGTTCAGCAGCAGTTTCCCACACTAAATAAAAGTCATACCATATAGCTCATTCCTCCCCAAAGTTCAGTGTGCTTTCTCTTCTCCAGCTTAACACGAAGCATAATTATGAATGATGCTATAAAAGGAGATTCTGAACTGAGTGAACAGAACAAAGTGGTCCATAGTGAGATTCAAGGTTTCTGAACTTGTCTGAAGAATATGCTTTTGAAGTGCTCTTCGTTGAATCACACTGAGTAAATACAGATCTGTGTATTTGTTATAAACCTATGCTTTCCTTGGGCTGCATTAGGCAAGTTGTCTGCATGTCTGTCAGACAGCACAGGGAAGTTGCTGATTGTCCCCTACCTCATGTATTCTCCTTTGCACCCTTTCCAAAGTCTCAAAACTTTATCTTCCTTTATTATCAAATCATCATGAATTGAATTATCCGACTAGTCCTAAAGGTCTAGTTCTTTTAACAGAGAAGCTAAATAGTAATGTTTCACTGTCTTACAGTATGGAGAAGAGTGCAGGAGTAAAACATACCCTCCTTCAGGACCAACGTAAGTAGTCTGATTCAACTTTTTTCTAACATTACAGAAAAGCAGTGATTTGCAAGTCTGAACAGTTTTTTTGTTTTTTACAGTTCTTGTTGCATCTAGAAAATGCTAGTTATACCTATTTTGGCAAATGAGTTTTCAGTCTTCTTTTCATTTGAACTCTGGTATTTATCTTTCAGGTTCAAAGGGAATGTACCCACATATGTGATAAATCTTGATCTACCTCCCAGCAAAAGATGGGATAACTTGATGCATGACAAAAAGACAGAGGTATGAAATGCAGAGCTTGCTTTTAAGGCTTAACACGTATAAAACTGCACAAGGCCTTTTATTTTGAAAAAAGGCTTGGAAAGGAATACTTTTGCTAAAATTCTCTGAAAGGCATATTTCTAGTTGGTTTTTTTTAATATGATTCTAGACTAAAATAATTTCTTGAGTGAAATGTTTTTCTTTTCAACGCTCAAGCTAGCAGCATCAAGTATAGGGGCACTGATATTTGGGATGTAGAGGAATAAAAAATGGTGAGGCATAAAGCAGACTTCTATTTATCAAAGCTCTTCAGTCATGAAGTACTACAGAATGAAGAGGGAAGCCTACAGCAAAGGGACAGCCTTCGTAAACTGAAGTGAAACTGAGTGTCCTTTCTCCTCTGCACATCCCTGTTGCTCTCAAAACACTGCATGAGATGATGAAATGGCAAGGGGACAATAAAGAACTCTCTGCCCTTTTCAGGGGTGCTCATTGCAGCACTGGTATTTGCGTGGCATAAACCATTTTTAAAACACCCAAATATATTTCAAACTACATAGAACAGTTGTTCCTTTGAAGGTTGCTGAAAATTCAATTCATTAATGCTTGATTTCTAAAAAAAAGGCTGGGTTTTTTGCTATATCCCTGCTGACTTTGACCTTTCAAATCTGAAAGTCAGACAAATTCTACTTATTTAGTATTTATTTTAGAAGGCTCACTTAAGCCAGTGGGTGTAAGAAGTTTCAGGCTGCACCTTGAATTCCAAAAGGCCTTATCTCTCATATACTTTGGAGTTAGATCACATAGCATAGAACTCTACTTGTGGCCATTCACATGTTGCAAAAGGGAAACGTGCTTTTATTAGAAATTTATTGAGTCTTTTTGGCTTTGACAACAGAAGTGCTTAAGCATAGAGCTTTTAATTAACACTCTTAAAGACAGAACTGAGTGCAAAGTATTAAAATGTGATCCAAAGAGCAGAAGACAAGGATAGCTTTTTCCTGTAATTTTTTTTTTCCTTGGGTAGAGTGACATGTCACAGCTAATATAGAATGTTATTTGCTGAAAGCTTGAAGAGTGACTGGGGAGCTGGGGGTGTTTTTCTCCCAAACACCACCACATTTAGCACTTTATGTATGTATGTGTTTTTTCAACAAAATGTTTCTTTTAAAAGTATGTGAAGCAGTTCTATTAGTATTTAGCAATTCTTAAGCTCAAGATCTTCTATTCAACAAAAGTTCTTGTTCTTTTTAGCTGAAGACTGTGGTCCAGAATATTAAAGATATAGTAAATACATTCTTCCCTAGCGGCAAAGTTGTTGACATAGTGGATAACAAAATAGTAAGTATTTTCAGCTTAATTATTTTGTTACTGTATGCTCTTACATACAGTCAGAATTAGAATGCTGCTACATTTGGCAATTAAGAATATTTTAAGTGATAATTCTTCCACTTCCAGAATGGCTCTTTTGAAGAGTTTTCTCTGAAACTTTGCCTTCTTGGTGAAATGTTGCCTTCTTGCCTACTATGAATTACTCTCAAACCATCAAACCTAAAATACATACATCTCTTACTCCTGTATTTTTTTCTAAGATCTTTTTAAATTTGGTTTACTGATGCTAGACATATGCTACTGACTTAGTCAGTGAAAGTGAGGGATTCCCTTAACTCTGACATCAAGCTTAGCCCCAGTTGAGCTCTTAAAATCTAAGAGTCCTACTTTACTCTGTTCTGTTGCTGCTAACAATAATTAAAGGTACTGTGCTAATCTCCATTGCTCACATGTCAATATTTTGGTAAGAGGTTTTACTTCCCCTAAGTATGCACTTGTCTTACAAGTACTCTGAAAACATCCTAAGGTTCTACAGGCTGCAGAGGAATTAAATACTCAATTTAATAGTTATAAGAAGGACATACCTATTGGAGAGAGGTTTGTTTTAAGTAACAAAATAGCACTAATTTACACAAACAACATATAAAACTTTTTCTTCCAGGCTCATCTGACTGCAACGCTTCCTTATCCTTTCAATGAAGAACTCCAAGGGATTGCAAATTCATCTGGGATTCCTTTGGGTAATAGTTTCCAACACTTTATTAATGTAGTGGAAAACTAGGAATCCAGACTCCTTTAAAATTACTATGTGTACCAATCTGTATAGTACAGTTGAAGACATCTGTGACTTTAACAAATAAATTATTACTTAATTATTAATTAAGAAGATAAAGCAATAAATTGCAGCTTACATTAAATGAAAACAGTATTTTAGAGGAGAATGGCAATAAATCACATAAGACTTTCATCAGGCTGAAATTTCTCTGTAGATCTGGAGCTTCTCACTCCTGTCTTTTGGCAGCTGGGGCAAGTTTCAGCTCGTGTGCACCAAAATTTGGATAAATCCTTGATTCTCATTGGTTTCAGCTGTGTAGCTGCTGTTGATATACCAAGAAGGCAAGGCTCAGTTTCATGCTGTGCTTTCTGTCCCTTGTGATCCTTGCCAATATCCTCCTGCCTTCCTTCCACATCTCCTGCAAAAGAAGGCAATTTCAGCTGAGTAGTAGACACTGAATTCTTCCTCAATCGAGACATAGGAGGTCCATAGACCTGCTTCTACTGTTTCCTTCATACAGGAGCAGGACACTTGGTGTGAGTCAGCAGCTCTTCTATGGGAATAGTGGCACAAATAGCAGCTTTCTTCTTTAAAGTGAATTTTATTGCTTGTTTTGAAGTTTCCAGAAGAGGAAGTAGCAATGATGTCAGGTTTCTGTATGGTAAAGCAAAAGGCCAAGGGATTCTGATCCTTCTGTTTGAATTTGAGGAAACTTTATTTTGCTGAACTGGTCATTTCACAGATCAGATGAGATTTAAACAGAAACTCTTAAACATAATAGAATGATGAACCTTGCAGTATGCTTTTTTTCTAACCAATTTTTGTGTTCGTGGCAAAAGTTTCAAAGTATTGAACTTCGTTTCTCTTTGTTCTAGGGGAAATTGTTATTTTTAACATCTTTTATGAAATCTTTACTGTATGTACATCCATAGTGGCAGAAGATAAAACAGGTAATGCAACCCAGAAGAGTGTAAACATTTTTCTCTTACATAGGAGAGAGTCAGCCTCAATTACAGATAGCTGTCAAGTGCAGGCAAGAGGGTCTAGTAGAAGAGACTGAAAGCAATGATAATAAAAAGGTGTTCCTTGAGAAGGGAGTGTGAGATCAAAAGTGTCTTACATTAAAAAAAAAAGGAAAAAATACTTTCAAATATTATTTGCGTTGGGTTTTGTTGTGGGGTTTTTTTATCAGTTTTGTTTTAAATAGGTGGCATTTGTTTTTCTAGAGAAAAGAAACACCAGGCAGACATCTGATCCTTTCTTAGTGCCATAAGGGACTCTAGTGCAGTCTGCTCTGAATCTAGTTTCTAGCTATTGCATATGTATGGTGCTAGAGCAAATAGATAGCCTGTTCTAAGAAAACAGACTCTTTCATTCTCTTAATCCATTCTGCAACCCTTGTCTGTACCTGTTCCAGCTCAGGAAATTTCTCAAGGATTCTCAGAGGGCTTACAAATGTCTCACTTTTAGAGGAAGCTCAAGGTATTACCATTGTATTAAGATAATGTGGAAGATAGCTGAGGCTGAGATGGAGAGCAGTTTACAAGATTACTTGATTTCACTTATGGCAAAACACCTTTCTGATTGAAAAAACCCCACCATTTTTCTGTGCTTGTGTAATGGGCAACTAGACTTTTCCATGCTCTCCCAGGTCTTTTTCCTGATTTATTTATTGTTCTGTAGGGAAACTGTACCATGCCAGAAACTTGGATTTTGGACTCTTTCTTGGGTAAGTACCTAAACTTGTGCCTGAATCTGTCAGGAATGACTTCGTAAAACAGTTGTGTTCTGTGTTTTCTTAGTGTTTTCTCAGCTCTAGTTAAAAGTGTCTTGAACCAAAGAACAGTCCATGTGACCTTTTGACTGAGACACAATGTATCTTGTTCTTTACATGATGGGACAGAAGCATCCATTTTAGTGTATGCAGTGAAATGTGGATTGAATTTGGCTTGGTTTTGTGGGTTTTTTCCAGTTATCCCTGTAGTTACTGTACTGTGCTCTAGTGACATCTCCCAGCGTTTATCTTTTCTACTCAGAAGCCAGTGATATGTATGCCACTGATCTTATATCATTTATTTGGATACAAACTCTGTAACTTGTTGCCCAGAACTGGATTCGTTTTTAGTTCCCATTTCATGCCTCATAATCAGGTTGTTCATTGATTGCTTTTATTATCTCAGTGTATTTGGTAATGTCACTTATCCAGATGACTCTCAATGCCCAGACAGAATTTAAATGTTTATCTTCATTAAAGTTCTTACTTGTCTATCAAACACTCAAATGTTATCAACTGTGACTCCACCTGTCCCTTGGTTTGGCCTGTGTTGAACTTCTCCCACTTGTCAGAAATACTGGGAATATACTTCTTGAAAATTAAGGCAACTCTCAAAGCTGTTCCTAGAACCTGCATTTTTTCCAGGGAATTTAATGATCTGCTAAGTGTTCTTTAGCACCATCTTGCCTAAAAACTGCTCTGGCTTATGTTTACAAACTAGATTTGGGACTTCTTTTGTATATAGTAAATCCAGTAGTATGTGATTTGTTTTATTCCTTTGAACAGTAACAATTTGAGGGAACTGGCTCATTCTGCTGCATAACAAGCTACACCTGCTTTCAGGATACAGTAGGTTTGGTGTCCCAGGCTGTTCCTGTAGCATCCTCCCCTTTCAGCAGGAATAGAACAAAGTTATGTGTGTTGAAAACAAACGAGCTGAAAGAGTGGTGCTGTTTAATACTGAGTAGTGGTGTTGGCTGACATGAGCAAGATCACAGGACAGGCATCACACACAGGAAATCTGCATGCTGGGAAGGGAAGTTTTAAAGCTACTGAGGGAGGGAAGTTTCAATTGCTGTACCATCTTCTGCAGGTGGGATGTTAAAAATAATTCCTGGACTGTAACTCGGGAACTGAAGCCTCTAGTGGTAAACTTGGACTTCCAGAGAAACAACAAAACAGTATTCAAGTCTACAAATTTTGCAGGATACATAGGCATGGTGTCTGGAGTCAAACCAGTAAGTATGGGGAGAGTAGCTTGTCAGTTTGTTAGTAGTGCTTCAGCCTTGCCTTTAAGCTGTAAATTTCCCAGGTTTCATTCTCTGCCTTGCAGTGTTTTTTGATAAATAATCTCTCAGTTGTTCAGGTACACAGTCTACCTGTTTGAAGAAAGGTAAAAGGAAAAAATGCTGCACTCTTCTTTCTAAAGAAGATTGCCTAAATGAAATATTAATGATTGGACAATTATTAAAACCAGTGTTGAATTGTGAATACAAACAGGAGTGAATTCAGTGTGTTCAAGCAGTTGGAGTTTCTTGGCAGCAAATAGAGAACTGCTGTAATCCCAGTGGTGAAACAGCAAACAGCATACTTGTGCTATTTTGATTCTTTCTTCAGCCCTTCTTGGAAAAGGAGTCCTATATTGCAAGATTAGTTTTTAATAGGCACCTGAAATATGAATTTTATCTACATCTTAAAAAACCAGCAGTATAGGACTATACCAGGTTCAGCTCCTTTTCTAGAGGCTCTGTCTATATCCTATATTGCAGCTGGCCCTTTTCATAGTAGAGAATTTCTGGCATAAATCCCTGCATTATATCCATTTATTTTCTTTGTTCTGGTCAAATAAATTGGGAAATTTATTTTTCATTCTGGAAATGATCCAGCTGAATTTCACTTTCCTCTGAAAGAAATACTAGTTGGAGAAGACTGGGATTTGAGTTAGAGTCGCATGTTGCAAGTAACAAGATTGAATTGCGTGCTAACGTGAATAACATATTAGGGTGTACTTAGCACTGGGACTTACCTACCTTCATACTAGAATAGTATTCAGAGCTCTGAGAAGAAGCTTACATAAAGCAGGGAAAGGAAAACTTGTAATTCAGTGATGCAACAAAGTCCAGGAGAAGAAAGGCCACAGGCTTGTCTTGCTTAACTTTAAAAGCATGGTTTGCTGGATTACTTTGCCAACTCAGAAATTACCCTTTCTACTTACTAAAGCGGTGAGAAATTCAGTTATTCTTTTGATGGGCTTGATCTTGCAGCCCATTACTCAAAGGGAGAGAGTCTAAGGAACAAGAAGCTTGACTGGCAATGCAGCCCTCTGTTTTGTTACTGGTATTAATGGGCTGCTGCTGGATGAAGGTTGACTTAATGTTTTTCAGGACTTGTTCACTCTGACAATGAATGAACGTTTCAGTCTTGATGGTGGTTATGTTGGTGAGTAATGCTCATTTCTTTCATTATCTCTGTACAAGTGTTCCAGATCTTGGATATACCAGTTACCTTAATAAACAGGCACACAGATGGTGAAAAGATTCTAGATGAAACACAGTTCATTTTAAAGGCTATGAAAGAATAGTATGCGTGAACCTTCTGAAAATAAATTATTGTAACCAGTGATATTTTCCAGGAATCTTCGAATGGTTTCTTGGTAGAAGAGATGGTATGTGGATGGGCTTTCTTACAAGAACTCTATTAGAGAATGCTACAAGGTACTTCTCCTCCCCAAATATTCTGTTGCTTTGCTTTGCTTTCAACTGTAGAAGTATATCTAATGATGTAGGTATCTTCCTAGAAGCTTTGACATTAAATAGTTGTGGTTTTGCTGGTACTCTGCTGGGAGGGAGGCATTGTGCATGATCCCTTAATACTCCTTAAAATGTTTTTCTCAGATTTCCCCCCCCCAATGAACTTGCTGGTATCTGAATGTGTAACAGGATTCTGCAAATACATGCAGAAGGTAGTAGTATGTTACGAGTAGTAAAAAGAAACAAAGCTCTTGTGCAGTAAATTAATTAGGTGGAATATGATGCAGCATGTCAGCCTTTTATTCCTGTTTTAAATGTAGAAGTGCAAAGAACACCTCTCAACAGCCATACTGTAAGTACAAAATGAGTGGAGGAGATTTTACTTAGCTGTGTCCCCTCATTGTCATGCAGTCTCCTCATACCTGCATGAAAGGGGAAGAAAGGTGAAACCACTCAAACTTTTCCTGGGTCTGTGAAACTCATTCTTCAGTACTTGAACCATTTATAGCTTTGAGTAGTCCAACGCTACTTTGTTATCTGCAGTTACCAGGATGCAAAAGACAAACTGGCAAAAACAAGACTGCTGGCTCCAGCTTACTTTATACTGGGTGGAAAAAATTCTGGAGAAGGGTGTGTGATAACACGTTCCAGGACAGCAGCTCTGGATATCTGGGAGTGAGTATGCTTGACCTGACACCTGACTCTGCCTTCCAGAAGAGGACAGGTTCCACCAGTAATTGTGTCCTGTGTTTCTTGTGACTTCTGTCGTGCAAGAACTCACTTCTTTAGTGTCACTGAAAACTACTACAGCAAGCCAAAAAAAACCCAACTCTGTACACTATATGCTGCGTATGTACTTGCTATATACTTAAAGAAGGAAAACACAAACCTATACCTGTTTTCCAGTCTTGATATCAAGAAAGGCACGTGGTACGTCCTAGAAACAAACTATGATCGCTGGAAGCCTCCGCTAATCCTGGATAATCGTCGAACACCTGCAATGAAATGCCTGAACCAGACAATGCAAGAGGTAAACATTCGCCAGATACCTCATTTGTTGTTTTGGAACTCCCAAGTTACAGTACTGATCTGACACAGCCAGGAGAATTCTAGGCATTTGCAAACACAGCAGTAATGACAGAAGTGGCTAAGGGTTTTGTGACAATTTCTCTGTGCTTTTGGGTAATAAAGTACCAGTTGGCTCTTTACACAAATGTTTTCATTTTTAGGCTTTCTCTTAATCATTGTGGGTTTCCTGCAAGCCTTTTCTGCAGCTGCATATGCAGGGGGGATAGACCTAGTTTATACCAGTGGTTTCTGGGCTGGTTTATCACCAGTGAAATTCAAATACATGCTGTCAGGCAGCAAACACCCACACTGAAATGTCCAATGCTCTACTGAGATCTGGTCTGCTCAAGGTTTTCCAACATATGTTCTTCTGATCTCAAGATGTATGGGTGTAATGTCCTCTTAAAGCTTTATCTTCCTAATTAAAGAGTAAAAAAGTTACAGTTCTCAGGTTAATATCCATTAACATCAATGTCTTATTTTCTTTCAGAACATCTCCTTACCAACAATTTATGATGTTCTCTCCACAAAGCCTGTCCTCAATAAGGTAATGCTTCTATTTTTGCAGAAAGTTCAGAGTTAGGGATAGACCACTAATTATGTAGAAGGATGAGGTCCCATTCAGGCTAGTACATTCAAGGGGTTTTCAGGTGAAATCATATATGTAAAAATGAAACAAATTCTGCATTACATTAGAAAAGCAAAATGTAATTGCTGGAATAGCCATTTTCCAAAGGCCCTATAGCTTCAAAATTCCAAGTAGCCTGAACCCTTTCCTCATTGCTGGCTCTGGATTGAGGCAGCATTTGTAGTACAGAAATTTTAAGGACCTTTCTAACCTGAATTAAGCTGTGATACATTCCTTTACAAGTAGCATGAAACAAGTTCATATATCTCATGGTTACAGGCACATTCTTACAGCAGAAGATGCTGCATCTGAACTTAAGGTTTTAGTGTTTAATAAAAAAAAAAAAAAAAGACTGAAGTACAAAGTTTAGTTACTATATTAAGTGGAGGCAGCATTCTTGGCTAAGGGCACAAGCTATTCATACTTGCGTGTTTTTGACTTAAGTGAGATAAATGCCCATTTTAGTTGAACTGTTATAGTGTCAGAGACAGTTTTTCCCTTACTGCTGTAATGAGGCTTTTCTCTTTTTTTTTCTTTTTTTCTGTCTTCTTCCTCCCCTCTGTCTGTTAGCTGACTGTGTGCACAACACTGATGGAGGTGTATAATGGTCATACAGAGACTTATCTGCGAGAATGCCCAGATCCCTGTAGTCCATGGTAGTTCTATACCTTTCCTGTGTTGGAAGCTGCTTGTCTGAATTGGAGGCCCTTCAAAAAAAATTTCCTTCTGGAAAAACATTCCCTAGTCTAACTCCTTTCTTCAGAAATCTAATGGCTATAGAGAAATGTCAGTGAGCTTCTAACAGTGGAGGACCTTACCTCACAGTGGACTTCCTTGCTTTCTGAGCAGCAGTTCTGCTGACAAGAAATGTATGCTAATGAATGAAAGGTTTGATTTCAGTAATTTCTGCCAAAGTCTAGATCTCTTCAGTATTCACAGTATTCTTGGTTTGGTTGTTGGGATTTGTTTTGTTGTTTGGTTGGGTCTTTTGAGATTAAAATACTTTTAAAGCACACACAAGTTAAAATGCCACCCACCGAGCATGAGAAAGAATTGGGTGTAAGGCCTTCTAGGACAGTACAGTTCTGTTACTCTATCCTAAGCACTTAAGATGAATTGCTAATGTTCTGTTCCAATATGAGGATATGATAAGATGCTTAGTTATAAAATTACCTAGCAAGTATCATATCTAGTCACAGAAGCAAGGTCTTGGGGAAATATCTGAAATGAGATCTAAGCCAAACACTGACTAACAGATCTTTTGCTGAAGTTCACTCTTGGCCTGTTAACAATTTAATTTTTTTAATACAGATTGTTCTGTTGTCTCAAAAAAAATATATTAATAAAATAAGTATTCTGAAGAACTACTTTCTTTGACTAAAGTACATGTGCACTGATTTCATGCCTCAGTGGAAGTGACCATGTAGGGAGGCAGTAGTTTACCTGTGTCACTGCATTGTTGGGACTTGTTTCCCATTCCAGCTCTTCTGTTTTATAACATGCTAAGAGAAGACACTGGAGAGTAGTCTTAGGGGTTTGTATATATGGTGATTCACTTATAATCTTTTCTTAACCACCCTGGGAAAGAGATGCTGTTCATATTCCCAGTGAGCTATGTATTTAAAGTTGTCACTGGTGTAAGGGAGGTGTTTGCTGTCTCTTTGATGTCTGCAGAGATGGATTGCATAAGGCATTCTAACTAAAACCTGCAAGTTTGTGGCATCCAGTCAACATGGGGTTCTTGATAGCCAAGACATGCAGAACACTATTAGTGTAGTTCAGAAGTTCAGAACAGTTTTCTGTTCCAAACACAATCATAAAATCATTTAAGTTGGAAAAGATCTTTGGTACAAGTTACTCCTGGGAACATTCCAGTTGGACAAAAGAAGAAAATTTTTCCCAGTGAGAACAACCAGCCATTGGAATAATCTCCCCAAGGAAATGGAGGATTCCTCAACACTGGACAGTCAGGATTGAGCTGGGCATGGTGTTGGGCCATCTTACTTAGACCATATTTTTGCCAAGAAAGGTTGGACTAGATGATGCTTGAGATCCCTTCCAAGCTGGTATTCTATGGTTAAAAGATAACCTTTAATCATCCCTTGTTTCAGTAACTAGGTTACCTGCTTACAGCGAACTCTGATCTTATTAGAGGCTCTCCCTTCATCAACACTAGAAGACGCAGGGACAAAAGGAATGCTGTTTCCCAAATAACTTTAGCAGTGGGTGAAGAAACATGGATTCTGGTTGAAGAAAATGAGGCACTGATATTCTAGGCCTTAGAACAATGCCTATAGTTGCACAGCAAGAAACAATTCAATGGGATGTAAAGCACTGAGAGAGCACACTGACTGTACTACCAGAGTCCAATTTCAAATCTCAAGCATGAATATTGACCCTGTGTAAATCAAAATCAACACAGAAGCATGATTTAGATCAGGGGGAAATGCATGTCTCATGAAATGCAGCTTCTGGGACATCTGATTGATATCAAGGCAGGTATTACAGTCTGTACCATGAAGAGCACATCATAGACTTCTCAGTTTGCAACTTAATCTGGTAGGGGCTTGTTTAGATATATTTGGAATTAGTTGCATAACAGTCATAATCAAATTGTTTTGTTGTTTAAAAATAAGTACATTTATTTGCTTAATTAGCCCTGTCCCACTTTAGCATATGTGGAGCAAGGCACTGTAGACTATTTACAGTCATTAACTAATGAGCTTTCAGTATGCCCTTGCACAAGACAATCCACATATCCACACTGGAAATTGCTTTACAATTGCAAAAGCATAGCTAAATCCCAAGGATGTCTGTCCAGGGCCTGAATGCCTATGCCTGCTATTGACTAAAATAAACAAAGCTATTTAAAAACAAAACCCCCAAGAACTCTGTCTTACTGCATCTGCCTTTACATAGCAAAAGTGATGAATGTGATTAATTGCTTATTGATTTAACCTTATTCTGTGAACTCTGAAAGCACTTGTTCTGAAAGTTTTCTCAAGCCTGACAAAAAAGTTGAATTTGCTTGTTAGAGACATCTATTTTTAACATGTTTACTGCCTCCCCCCTGCTTCTAGGCTAATGAAAATCCAGTAATGGAAGCTGAGAGCATTTCACTGAAGAAATGTATACAGCTACTTGCAACTTTGGGATTTAATTTAGCTCCTCTTTTTTTTTTTCTTAAAGACACACAAAGAATGAAAACAGATATGTTTTTTTCCTATTCATTTGCTGTACATGTAGTTGAGGTACCTTACAAACCCTGAAGAGGG
The DNA here is from genome assembly GCA_013396975.1 of Bucco capensis. NCBI lineage: Eukaryota > Metazoa > Chordata > Aves > Piciformes > Bucconidae > Bucco > Bucco capensis. The sequence continues at coordinate 89,332 of VWZO01011716.1, read as the reverse complement.
TGGTCTGACTGAGGCTAGCTTAGGTTTGTTTTTTCCCCAGGTCAAGTAAGCAACCATATGTATTTTTCCTTTTAAATAAGAGATTTACACAGCTTTCCTAGTTCTGGTGTGAAAAATCATCAAGTGGCTGAGGGGGGAAGTAAGCAACAAAGCAAACATACTTTATTATTATTGTATAGTCTAGTTCTATAAAGAACAGCCTCAGTATTTTAGCTTCAAGCAGTTTTTTACTGTTAATGTAAACCCAAAGAGTTAAGCCAGTTTTCTCTGAACTTGATGAAACAAGGAGTTACAGGAAAAACAAAGGATTTGTTTGGGCCCTGGCACTGAAATGCCAAAAATGTCATGTGTCAAGTATATTTTTCACCTTTACAGTTCAAGAAACCCAGGCAGTGAAGCCCCAGACCATTTCAGAGGAATCATAGAGTCATAGAATGGCTTCTCCCATGTCAAAAAGCAAAAATGTTGGTAGCTAGCTTGGGCAGGAGAATTCAGGAAAATAATTTGATTCTATCAAAATCAAGCAGTAGTTCTGGGACGCACATGCAAGAGAGTTTGCAATAGAGTCAGTTGCAAGTTAATACTTTGCTTAGAAGCAGAACTCCAGAGCCATGCTGCCAGGTGGCCTGGAAAGTATCTGCAAGGAAAGCACAAAGAGGAATCATANCTTCTCAGCCACCAGCACCCCAAGTCCATTTCTGCAGGGCTGCTCTCCATCATCTCATCCCCCAGCCTGGATTGATAGTGGGCATTGTTCTGACCCAGGTGTAGGACCCTGCACTTGGTCTTGTTGAAGCTCCTGAGGTTCCCCTGGGCCCACCTCTCCAGCTTGTCCAGGTCCTTCTGGATGACATCTTGCGGGAGCGAGCAGGGACAATGGAAAGTGGACTGACAGGGAGCAGTTGAGAGCTTTAGGCAGGCACCACAACTTTCAACAAAATACTCCTCCCTCCCAACACAAGCATCTGTCTCACCTTCACACAGCCAGCTCTTGGAGTCTCAGGTGGAAGGAGAAAGAAAGAAACATGGACAAAAAGCCCAAAAGACTGGATTTCACCTTTATGGCAACAGCAGGCAAGTGACCATCTTATGCCACAAACCATCAGATGGACTTTAATGCTTTTGGAGGACAGAATTGTTGGCAAGAAAGGCATATCCAAGCTCTCCAAGCAGCAAAACCTCTCATCCTTTGCACCGAAAGAATGAGATGACCCAGAAAGCAGTGGCAGAAACCATAATTTGCCTTGGGAAGAAAACCCCAGATATTTATGCATTTTATGAGAAACTGCCTTTGACTGTTAAAGACTGGAAACACAACATAGCAATTGGCCAATACTGTGAAAGAAGCAGACCATGCAGTTGTTCCCTATAAGTCTGCCTACCAGGTTTTCAGACCATCACAACTTGCAGTATCAATGATTTGCAAGGTCTTTTGTAGCTAATTCTACTCCCACACTCAGTCACTTAGAAGAGAGGGCAGTAATTATAAAGGAGTTAGTCTGTTTACATACTAAGCAGCACTGTGCTGTACTCAGGACATTTTCTGATCTACAGTGAATCAACTCTGAATTATATTAATTGCATATGAGACAATCTCAGTCTAATTTGTTTTGCTATTTTGTTTGTCTATTTTGTTTGTTCTCCTAGCTCAAGGGTTATGTGTGAGCAATAGAAGAATCCCAATAGTGAGGCTGCCCTGGTGGGTGTTTGAGGGAACTCCAGTCCTAAGACTTCCTTAAGGTTTTCCAATATTAATCTTTTCTTTTAATTTTGCTAAGCTTTCTCTATTAGGCAGATAACCAATGCAGAAAAAAATTAATCCCTAGACATTTCCCTCTTTGTATTTCAGTGAAAATGGTTCATCAAGAGAAAAAAATGTTTTCATTTATAAGTAAAAACAAAATAGATCACAAGCACTGAGTTGTAGCAAAGTGCTGCACTATCATCTTGTTTTTAACACAGAACTTCAATTCAGGTACCTGGAGGTGATTAGATTAGACATAGCCCTTTTTTTGGCTACAGGTACCATCTGAATTATGCCAGTATTTAAATCTTTGAGTAGTCACATATAATTTGCATAAACTTAGTTCCCAGAATGCTACATCTGCACTCCTGCAAGAGGTGTACATGCACCATCCCAAGAGCTGGAAACAGTTCTCTTAAGATAGCCATGTCCAGCTGCAGACAGAAGGTATGCCTTCTGCATGAACCAGGTGGGAAAAAGAAGTGACTGGATAGAGAGAGAAAAACAGGAAAAAAACAAAACAACCCCACAGAACAGGAAGACAGCCAAGAGTGACAGATGCTGCACAGGCAATCCAGCAGGTTGTAGTCTGGCCCACACCCAGTCTGTAATAGTAGTGGTTGTGTTTTGGAAGTCCTGATCACAATGGCAATCAAGATAGAGGGAGCTATGCTGCAATCATATAAAGTACTGTGAAATGTATCCCAATTTTTTTACATCTCAGTTCAGGCTATCAGAATTATCCAGCAGTCTTACTTTCAAATTCTGTACCACAGAGCTCTATGTTTAACATACTCACGATACTCTATAGACATCAGAAAAATTACAGCATGAACTAATCCAAAGAGAGGTCTAAACCCTCAAACACAGTATCAGCATGCCTCCAAGGAGCATGCAATTAAGTAATACCAGAAGAGCACCACAGAAAAACTGATAAGAAAATGAATCATCTCAATGCAAGGTTTGGATGGTTCACAAAATAAACAGGATTTGGGGCTACACACTGAGTGCTGAACAATAACATCCCACATGTTGGCTGAGGCAGAGGCTTTCTGAGAGGGCCAGCACGAGGGGCAAGAGGAGAGCTATGATTGTGTGATTAAGAGCCCTGTGCATACATTACAGCAGGTTACATGAAACCATTTAGGATAATCCCAGTGTTTTCTTACTTTGCAGTGCTGGAATGTACAAGCTAAACAGCTGGAGGTTTTGTTTTTTAAGCTGAGAGCTGGGTATCCGTTGGTGTGGAGAATATAAGATAGGGCAGAATGTAGCTTCCACGTGCCTGTCCAGTGAAAGGCAGAACAGCAGCTGGTTGGCCTGGAGAGGACAATAAAGCAACTTACAATGGCTCCCATTTATCCAATGGGATAGATGGCCATCTACACCAACCTCTGTTCTGCCAACAGGTAAAACATACTCAGTTTGCTCTGAGAGGGTCTTGGTTATGCTTTTGCTCCCCAAAGCAACTACCCACTAATTTTCTTTTCAGCCTCTGAAGAGCCTGAGTCTGCTCAGTTAATTACCTGCCTCCTTTCTATCAAGTAGCCTGTGAGTGCATTGCATGCCCATACCATCTGAGATAAACATCCCAACCACCCCAATGGCTTTGCAGTCAAGCCAGGTAAATTTGCTTATCCCTACCTCAAGCTCCTGCTTTCACTAATGTCTCTGTTACACAAGATTGCAAAAACATACCAGCACAAATCCTGCTTCCCACAGCTCTCAGGGCCAGGGCTACCACAATCAGAAATATCTGCTCAAACCACACATTTTGTTGGTTTGGTTTGGGTTTTTTTTTCTTAGCTTGTGATTTTTGCTCCAGCTCTAAGCCTGCAGAACCAAGGCAGCACAGCATGAGCCCTTAACAGAATTGCCTCTGAGCTGCCAAACAGGCAGGCACCTGGCTGAACAGCACCTTTGCTACAGGAGAGTTACCTCTGCTGTGTGGAGGTTAACTGTCCTTACCAAACAACCCTGGTGCTGTCACCTAGAGCATACACAGGTGTGATTTATTAAGGTGACTGCCATTTCCTGCTTCTGCAAGCAGTGTTACCAGCCAGACCATTACTCTCCTTAATTTAGTAACCTATTTCATGTTCTCTTGTAATCTGGTTCCAAACCTCCACATGCAGGCCAAGGACTGTCACATGAATAGCAGCACTGAGGTTACAAGACACTGGCAATGTTTATTGTAAACACTTCCCACAGACTAAACACAACAGGTACAGCAAGTAATCTTCCTCCTTTGCATTTAATAATACGACAACAAAGGAGCATACTCAAGAACTACTATGTGGAATGGGGTATGCCTGCTTAATTTTAGGTGTGTAAACACTTTACATTTACAATTGAAGGTTTATGCCAATTACACTTCTCAGCTGTTTGTATCCACCATATAGTTTCTTATTTAATGGATCAAAAAAGAGTAGCAGCAGGGTTTTTCCCAGCATAAGGTGTAAAACCGAACCCTGCTACTATAATCACAAGCAAGAGCAGAGCTAATCTCAGAGATTTTTTTTATAGTCACCTGTTCTCGCATCTTCTACACTGCAGTCTCAAACCTTTGAAGTATTTTCAAATCTAAATCATTGCAATAGCTACTAAATGAGCTATTAAACTATATGAGGTTTCTTTTCTGTTTCTGAGAAGCACAACCTTCTGTGGCGACACAAATGCTAGTCCCACAACCTAACCTATGCAGACTGACCCCTGCACCTTTGGGGCTCTCCACAGACACACGTGCCAGGTGAGTTACAGAGTCAGTTGCAACAAAGAGCAGTAACAAAAGCACAATAGATGCTGCAACATGTACTAACATCACTACAAACACTAGCCTCCACTGTGCATATATCTGTNCTTGCGTGCTGCCTGAGCACACTGCTGGCTCATGTTCAGCCGGCTGTCAACCAATACTCCTAGGTCGCTCTCTGCTGAGCCACTCTCCAGCCACTCATCTCCCAGCCTGTAGTCCTGCACAAACAAACACAAACAGCAATAAAACCCCCACAGATTTGGGATTGAATATGATGATTACAACTCAAATGAACTCAGGATTTTAACCCTGGACTGTACAGTGTCTGATAACCTTATTTCTACAGTGTTTTTAAACACAGGTGTCTAAACCATAAAATGAAGTAACACTATCCATAACTTTATCTTGTAGAGAAATACAGAGGAAAATTGCTTTTTGTTTCTTTTTGAAGACATAAACTACCTAAAAAGATTAATAAGTAAAAATGCAAAAACTAGTAAATATATAAATTCCAGCTTTTTTTCTTTGCAAGATATTTGAATTTCCAGGTTTGTTCAGTTATAAAAGCTTCTAAACACAGTTTGTGTTCATTACCTATACTAAATATTCAGTTTGCAACAAGAATTAATTATTTGTTACTTCTAGTCTTCTAAAGTCATGCTAATGAAAACACCAATCAAAGATTGCAGTCACATGTTCAGACCTTGCCTGTTGTAGGTGGATTTTATTAAGCAGCAAGATTTATAACTTTATCATGATGCAATGTATTTAAAGCTAAATTCATTCAGTTGCTAATGAAATGTGATTTGGGGACTCTCTTACTCCAGCTGGGTGCTAGTTAGGGCTTATCACAGGAAAAGGCTGGAAAATACTTAAGCTTGTTTTGCAGTCACTTTGAGCTCTTAGGAAAGGAGCAATTCTACAGTACCAGCCTCAAGTTTTCTGCCTATAGAAGAGAGGTAAAGATAAGGTTTTTAACTTCTTTGCAAGTCATGTGGTTATATGAAGTCTTAAGAAAAAATACTTTGATATATCTTCCTAGTTTAATGTGTTTTAAAGTGTCAGGTAGTGTGCCTTCTCAGGTAGCTCAAGTGAAATGTTAATTAAGCATCTAGCTTCAGAGACCTTGCAGCACTTGCTCTATATGATGTTTGTTAACTTGAAATTCTGCTTTTGGTTGTTGCCTGCTACCAAAGCAAAAAGAGGATCCTAAAAGTAGTTCTTGCATATGGGGAAAACAAGGTATTGCACTGCTCTCTCCTTGATGAAGGTTAGAAAGGATCCATGTTAACTATAAGCAGAAGGGCTTGCAAGGCATCTAAGTTACTGAATAATCTTCAAAATAATCAATTTAATAAGAAGGTAGCTTTTACTCTCATAAGTACTTCAAAAGGAGCTAAAAGTAGAGACTAGACTGTGACTTGTAAATATCTTGTCCATACATACTATCAGCTGAAAAAAAAATAAGTAAAAAACCCTCTACACAAGTAGCAAAATGCCTGTCCCCTTAATGTAGACTGTAGTTCAGCTGTGGAGCAGATTCCTGTTTCAAGTTCCTCTCTCTGTGCAGGGAGTTGCTCCATTTTCTCCCCTTTTCTTTGATAAGGGTGGTTTGGAGCTCCTCTTGAAGGGAAGCTGCTGTCTGTGAACTGAAAACTGCACAACAGCTTTTAAAAACAGGCACTTTTCCTGAATGGCAAGAGATCAGATTTGGCAATTATGACATAGAGCAGTTTTCCAAAATGGACTGGAAAAATACAACCTCAACTATACCAAAGCACTATAGGGAAAACTTTCTCCATTTTGATTTTATGTAGCTTTGACTATAAACTACATACTGGTTTGGTCCTTTTTTAGCTTAAAAGAACACTTCTTGAGGAGTTTGCATTTTCCATGAGTGTTCTCTGTTCAGGGTAAATTCAGCCAATTTTGTAAAAGAAGGCCATTTCCTTTTACGTTCAGCCAAAAGCTTGCATATCTAAATTTCTATGGCAAATGTGCAGTAGATTCTATGGATTTTTTTTTCCTTGAAAAAAGTTTCTTCAGGAGGTTTCTGATATTTATAGTATGTGCTTATGCATGGAGAGGGGTGGTGTCTGTTGTTGGGGGTGGGGTTTTTTTATTGTTATTTCCCTAAATAGTTTACAAGGTTGTAAAACTCTGGACCTGAAGAGCTTTTAGCATCAAGGCACTGGGAAGCACTTTGGGCAGTCCAAACTTCCTAGCACTTCAAAGTACTGCTTGCTTTAGACATGCAAATATGCAATGCAAGTCTGGGATAAGGAGTGATCCAGAGAACTAATAGGTCAACAAACAGCTCAGGTCCCACTTCTTCCTTCATGATGTTGTCTATTTATCATGGTCCCTAAGAAACAATTACATTCTGTATTTGACTTACAGTGAGGAAAATGTCATGAGGTCTGTTCCTAATACAAGTACTTTGAAGTGTTAGCGTTCTGCCCCTATTAGCCAAGGACTAGATGGAGAAGTGGTTTTGTTCTCTATTTAATAGTGCCACAATCCAACTGGCATTCATATCAAACTAATACTCAGAGAGTGCATCATAGCCCTTTGTGAGCTGATAGCCCAGACTAATGCATGTGACTAGTACCACAGCCAATACACAGCTGGGGCTGTGCTTAATGATCCTCTTTGGGGCTGGATTGGGTTACAGAAATAGATGATGGCTACGTTGCCTTGGTCTGTACTGGAGGCTACAGTGCCTCTGTTCTGTGGGCTACTTGCCCACAGTTTAAAAGGATGAGGTTCAGTGCTCTCCAGAGCCTGAGGAAACTGGGTAGCTCTGAATGAAAACAGGTATTTCAGACAGACCTAGACATGCAAGTTAACTGTGCTGTATTCTGTAAAGATTATTACAGATTTTCTGTAACCTGTTTTCCTAGAGGTCCTCTGTGTGTTTTTTACATAAGAGGACACAAGTACTTCAGCTGCAATCTTCATACTTCAAGATTAGGTAATCTTTGATATCTATTGAGACCTTCCCATCCCTAGGTGCAGGTTAAGTACTATACATTAACTTATTCAATGAAGTGCAGAAGTATTTTCCTTTTCTGGAAAAGAGGAGACTGAGGGGAGACCTCATTGCTCTCTATAACTACCTGAAGGGAAGTTGTAGAGAAGCGGGAATTGGTCTGTTCTCCCTGGTAGAGAGTGATAGGATGAGGGGAAATGGATGGAAATTGCACCAGGGGAGGTTCAGGTTAGATATTAGGAGGAATTTCTTTGCTGCAAGGGTTGTCAGCCATTGGAACAGGCTGCCCAGGGAGGGGCTTGAGTCACCATCCCTGGAGGTGTTTAATAGACAGCTGGATGTTGTGTTGGGGAGCATCATTTAGTGGGGTGATAGGGCTAGGAAAAAGGCTGGACTCGATGATCTTGAAGGTCTCTTCCAGCTGGAACTGTTCTATGATTCTATAAGTGCAGCACAGCAAATGACCTGCTTTAGAACTGCCTGTGAGCTCGATAAGAGGTTCACCACATCTCACCTCCCTTATGTTACACAGCACTTCTTCTGACAGTGGTTCAGCTCCTGATGGAAGAGCAAAATTTGATCAGGGAGGTTCCAGCAGCTCTAAAGCGCCTGACCAAATACATAGTGCGTGGTTTCTATGGAGTAGAGTATGCCCTGGCTCTCGAGGTCCTGATCCACTACCCTTGTGTCAAAGAGGATGACCTGCTGCAGTTGCTCAAGTATGAGCGTAAACAGCTGCGCACCATTCTCAACACACTCAAGGCAGACAAGCTTGTGAAGCTGCGAATGCAAGTTGAAACAGGGCCTAATGGCAAGAGCACAAGGCACAATTACTATTACATCAATTACAAAGTGCTGGTGGATGTGGTAAAATACAAACTGGATCATGTACGCCGGAAAATAGAAGCAGATGAGCGGGATTCAATTACCAGGTCCTCTTTTAAATGTCCATTTTGCTTCAGCACATACACAGATCTGCAAGTCAATCAGCTCTTTGATGTATTTACAGGTATGCTGCTTACATTACTTATTTGTTCATGGGATAGCACGAAAATGGCTCCTGCACAAACTTTGCAATAAAGCATGTTTGTTAGGATACACTTCTGGTTTACTGGTGGAAAAGCGCCTGGAGGGAGGAGAAGTTGGGAAGTGAAAGTAAGAGAAAAAGCTCTTTGTATACCAACAGACCAAGCAAGAATAATCCTGAGTGTACAAGCTGGGTCTGGGAATCAGATTTCAGGCCTCAGCTTTGCTATGAATAAGACAATTAACTTGGTTTAAAATGATTCATCCAAGTTTTGCAAGCCTCACTTCCTCATATGGAAATGACAATACAGTATTTGCTTCCTTTTTAAATCTGTTAGTTAATCCATTTGTGTGTTCAGTTCTTCTGATGGAAGAGCATGACAAGATGGATAAAACTGTTTTCAGCCACCTCCTGCAATAAGCATATTGCAGGTTGGCAGTAGAGAAGGCATGTTGTTACTCCTGTGCTGGAAACTGATTATTTAGGCTCCTTCAGGGCAAGATGACACATCCACAGAGGAAGTGGCATCAGAGCTTTTGGGTTTCTCTTCTCTAAAATCAAACTAACTAAATAGAGAGTACTCTTTCAGAATTAGTTAAAATGGCATCATATTGCAGTACACTACTCAAGTGCAACTGCTATCAACACCTGGGTTGTGGTATCTTGAAAGGATGCCAGAGCCAGGAGAATGAACTTTATATGAATAACTTGAAATGTCAAAGGTGAAATTAGTGTACTGTCAATTATCAAAATCATCCCTTTGTTCTAAATGGAGGGACTCTGCCAAGTTACTGAAATGGAAACATTGAAACTGGTGATGTATTTTAATCAAAATATGCTTTTTTTTTTTTTTGCTTAAGAGATAAATACAGCTTTTTAGCCTATACTTTGACTGAATGTTTTTGAACTTTAGAAGTCAGAACAACTAAAACCAGATGGTATTTATGCTTGCAAATGTCTTTTTTCTTAATTATGAACTAAGATCAAATAGAAGAAAAAAGTGAAGCTTATTGAATTTCTGATACTCCATGTCTAGCCAACTTAACTCTTTGATCTGATACAGGCATTTCTCTCTGGCTTAGCAAGTGTGTATCAGTCCTCCTCCATAACAGTAATTTAACAATCTTGCCTTTGTAACTTCAGCTTCCCTAGTCAATGTGAATAAATGGATAATGTTAGATTTATTTTGGTAATTGTCCAGCTATGGTTTTCTTAAGGTACTGCTGATCTGTTGTGTTCTATGGACATGAGAATTTCCCATTTGGATAATGTTGCAGAGACTTTCCGCTGCACTTACTGCAACACTGAAGTAGAGGAAGATGCCTCAGCACTTGCTAAGTGTGATGCTCGAACCTTGCTTGCAAAATTCAATGAGCAGATTGAACCTATCTTTGTGCTACTGCGTGACACTGAAGATATTGTTCTACCATATGACTTGCTGGAGCCTCAGCCAACACAAATAGCAATATTATCAGAAAGGTATAAACATAACTCTAGAAATTCTGATCAATACAAACCCTCCAACAACTTTCTAGTTATAAACTGGTTATAAGCTGAAGGAGGGGAAATTTAGATTGGAGATTATGAGGAAGTTCTTTCCCCAGAGGGTGGTTAGGCACTGGCACAGGTTGCCCAGAGAGGTTGTGGCTGCTCCATCCCTGGCAGTGTTCAAGGCCAGGCTGGATGCAGCCCTGGGTGAGCTGGGCTAGTGATTGGCATCCCTGCTCAGTGCGGGGAGGTTGGAACTAGATGATCTTGAGGGTCCCTTCCAACCTGCCCATTCTATGACTCTGATTGATTGATTCTATGACTGACTGACTCTGACTGACTGACTCTGATTGATTGATTGATTCTATGACTGACTGACTCTGATTGATTGATTGATTCTATGACTGACTGACTCTGATTGATTGATTGATTCTATGACTGACTGACTCTGATTGATTGATTGATTCTATGACTGACTGACTCTGATTGATTGATTGATTCTATGACTGACTGACTCTGATTGATTGATTGATTCTATGACTGACTGACTCTGATTGATTGATTGATTCTATGACTGACTGACTCTGATTGATTGATTGATTCTATGACTGACTGACTCTGATTGATTGATTGATTCTATGACTGACTGACTCTGATTGATTGATTGATTCTATGACTGACTGACTCTGATTGATTGATTGATTCTATGACTGACTGACTCTGATTGATTGATTGATTCTATGACTGACTGACTCTGATTGNCTATGACTGACTGACTCTGATTGAATTGACTCTATGACTGACTGACTCTGATTGAATTGACTCTATGACTGACTGACTTTGATTGATTGAATTGATTCTACGACTGACTGACTTTGATTGATTGAATTGATTCTACGACTGACTGACTGACGACTCTGATTGACTGATCGATTGATTCTGTGATTACAGCTTTGATCAGAAGGTGAGTTCAAGTGTGCTGGAATCCAGTAGCCAATCTGTAAAATGGGCCAACAGAAGTTCCTCCTCTAGCAATATGTACACTCAAAACTTAGTTATTGGTGTCCAAGACTCTGAGGCCAAGAAAAAAACAAAAGAAAAAGCAACTAAAAAGCAACCTATCTGGATGTCACAGAGTACTATGGACGGAGCAACCACAGCCACTAAAAGCACTGGTAAGTTTAAGCATTAGCAAATACTTAAGTTCAGCATCCTTACTGCATTTAAATATAGCTTCCTTACTGAAAATGTAGTGAGCTTGGTTTAGAATATAGAGTAATGCTTCAATTCTGCACTAGTGGCTTCCTGATCTTAGCTGCTAAAACTAGACTCCAGACTGATTTAGGTAGTATTTGTAAAGCCAGAGGTCAGGTACCATGTCCTAAATTTTTTGGCTCTAACCATACAGTAACATTAACATTTAAAGTGAAAGGAATGTCTGCAATTTCAAGTTAATTCTATAAGGTTAGTAAAAAAGAACCAGAGCAGAAAAAAGTAATTTCTGTGGATGCCTGTGGTAACTGTGAACTCTTGGTACCTCTAACACTCAGTATTGTGTATTAGGAGTAAATGCTTCTGAAGAAACTGAAGAAAACATTCATGAAACCATCACTGAAAATGAAATCATCAAGACTCTTCTGATCTATGAATCCAAATCATCATCTAGCACAGACCAGGCTCCTTTTGTCAAAAGAAAACTGCCTGAATCAGGTAGTGATACTAGTGAGTCTGAAGAATATGCCAAGCACTCAAGAGTGGGAGTGAAAGTAGCAGGCAGTAACTTTGAACAACAGGAAACACAAGGTCCTGTTTTAATGGTAGCTGGGCAGCCCCATTCCTATGTTGAAGTTAGTGAAAATCCAGAGCTTGTATCTCTTATGACAGATGAAGAGAGAGAAACTTACATAAAAGTAGGGCAAGAAATATTCCAGTCTGTCTTTGAATAAAAACTATTGTATGAACATGCTAACTTGTATAGAATGGGTAAGGGCTTCTTTGGAAATTACCCAGTTAGTCTAATAGTTTAACTTAAGTTCTTCCAAGTTTATGACTGAAGGGTTTTTGTTTAAACTTGTTATGCAAGATAGTAATCCTGTACTAGGTGACTACAAAAGCAAAAGTGACCCAAAGCTACTATGGGGTTTTTGTTGTTTTGGTTTTTTGGGTTTTTTTTGCAAATGCTGTAACTAGTTTTGGACCATGAATCATTTCAGGATACAATGGGATCTGATTAAAATTAAAATTCAAAAGCAATGAATGTTTTGCTCTATTTTAAGAAATTAATTATTCCACCTTCCTCCCAGAAGTAGCAGGTACTTCCAGTAGTGAAAATGAGTCAAACATGATTCAGTTTCACTCCATACTAGTGTGGTCTATTATTTTGTAAGGACATTCATTATAAAACAATAACAGATAAAAAACAGCCATTACTGAATAGTGTTAGCTAAACAAGAGAACTAGCCCTGGCATCTTTAACTTTCATCTTAAAACCAATCATCTGAATTCTCTTTACTCATTCTACAGAACTGTTTCTGAAGTGATGAATTGTGCAATAGATACTGGGGATAGTAAAATACAACATTCATTTTGGTCCAGGTTGGTGAGAAAGCAAGCAATGTATCTAGCAGAGGATTCTTGCTTCTCACCTCATTGACATGTGCTCCTGTAATAATTTTATTAAGCAAGATCTTCTCTACCACTAGAATAACACATTCTGCCTGAACTGAACTATGTATGTGCAAAAGGCCTGGTATCAGAATAGAAGAGAGCTTAACTTCAGCAATTCTATCACCTGAGCAATAGATAATGAAGGTAGACTAGAAGGGCACAAGCTGAAATACAACAGGCTCCTTCGGAATGTCAGGACACACTTTTTTTACTGTAGGGATGACTGAGCACTGGCACAGGTTACCCAGAGAAGTTGTGGAGTCTTTCACCATGTAGAATATAAAATTATATTCTATCTACTCTCATATATATATAACATATATAACATATATATATATATAAAATTATATTCTATCTACTCTCATATATATATAACATATATAACATATATATATATATGTTTAAGGTAAACAGGATCTCTAACTAGCTAAATAATTGATTTCTAGCTCAATTTTATGACTTCTTGTTTATTAGTGACTCTGAACAAGTGAGGAAAATGTTTGTTCTGGTTCAAGTTTTCCAATCTACTTTTTTTCCAATCATAATTCCACCTCTGTAAGACTTGGTTAGGTGCTCACTTTTTTTAAACATGAATTTTAATTGTCATTTCCTACATTTCTTCCTTTCTACATGAAAACTTTACACAAAGCCAAAAAATACTTCAGGAACAGATTCCACAGGCTTTTAAGTGCAACAATTTCAAGTGTTACCTGTGAAAAGACACTACCATTTTCAAACAGACAAAAGTGCAAAACAGAAAATGCTAAAAAAAAAAAATACAGATGGTTTCTGCAGTTAACTACAAATTTACTTCCCCTCAGGTAAATGTGCTGATAGAAATGAAACATGTCCATGCCCTGTGGAATTAACAGAGCAGCTATACTCTAGGCTATAAAGGCAACATCTAGGNAAGTGATTTTCAGACTGTGCCTGAACATCTAGGGTACATACTGTACCTACACCTCATAGGTGTAGCAGATAGAGAAACTTAGTGGGACAAGATTTTTGTGTCCCAGAAAAATTCGCAGTATCTCTATGAAGCGAAGTAACTAAGTTCTGTAAGTGTGCCAATGCTTCAAGTCAGTTCCAAGAAACTCTGTGTAGCATTTTGTAAGCCAGAGGAAAGTTTTTGGAAAGACAACGTTGCAGACAAGTCCAAACTTTATTTAAAACTACCATTTTGAACAATTGTAAAACTGCTAAACAAGTCACAACAACAACAACAAAAAAAAAAGATTAAGACAGAAAAAAAGCAGTGCAGCAAAACTGAACAGAAGGGGGTTCAGTTCCAGCTGTTCCAACTGCCACAGGCAGAAGTTAGGATAGGTATGCTAAGAGGCAGTGTGTAAAAAATTGTACATTTTTATACACTTTCAGAATCCTGGGAAATCAGTAAATGATCTTCCAAATGCATTTGTATACATGGAGTTTATAAATGCAGATATCTTCAGGTCATTCTCATGCACTTGGAGGTCCTATAGTTTCTGTAAAATAAAGAGTATATATTCATTATTGTCTATCAGCCATAAGGCATCACCCAGTTCTTGATCACATTTCAACTCATTCTAGGCATCCATTTCTTGGAAAGAAACTTGGTGAAGTATTTCCTCCTCACCTTTTTTTTTTCTACAAGCATTTGGAGCCATGGTTTACTTGAAGAGCTACACATATCCCTCATACACAGACTAAGAGTGGCTTAGTTGAACAGCTATCAATAATTTTCCATGGCATGGCATTCTTTGGCAGACTGCTCCCACACCAGGCATATGCATCAGTGCTCACAGAAGTGACAGGACAGACTTCTGCTGCCATAGCTAGGATAATTAGAATGGTGATGGGCTGTGAATGAAATAGAAAGAAAGATGCACCTTCCTTCATACTCTATTCTGGAAAATCCTATGCTGTCACTGCAACTGTCCTAAAAAAAAATAAATAAAAATCATTTTCATCAGTTTATACTGTTGGAAGAATTGGAACTAGGTACACTAGCAGTCTAGGGGATCCTGCTCTGGCAGGGGGGTTGCACTAGATGATCTTTCTAGGGCCCTTCCAACCCCTGACATTCTATGATTCTATAACTACTACCACTAGAATAGCCTGTTCATGCATTTATATATGCCATTACTATATTCTCCACAGGAGAACTACAACCCTAAAAATAGAACAGAACCCTTTAACACTACTAACTTTTGTCACAGTATCAACATTATATTTGAAACGTTGCTTTGATTTGCATTATCATGAAGTTTTGGTAGCTAGCTGCATAAATACTGTTTCATGAAAGTGACAAATTTTTATTGCCATCATACACACTGAAGAGTTTTTTCTACCTCATGGTGTGCTTATACTACAAATAGTTCTTTTCCCTGAAGAGATACTCTACTAGTCTGAAAAGTCTCTTTATCTTTTCTATTACAAAAACACTGAGCAGTCTGTCAACAAATGATTTTGCCATATTAAATCAGATAACAGCAATGAGAATTTACAGTATTATTAAACCCAAACTTGTGTAGTAAGGAACAAAAATACTATTCCATTATATTAAGTTTTAAAACCATTGTAACATCCATTTTACAGAATCACAGAATCTAACACAAGTATATAGGAGGGACATGGAAAGCAAAAAAATCCCTTTGTATTATATAGAATGGTTTGGGATGGAAGGCACGTTCAGAGATCATATAGTCCAAACGCTGTGCAGTGAGCAGGGAGATCAGCTTGCTCAGAGCCCTGTCCAACCTGACTTTGGATGTTTCCAGGGATGGGGCATCTACCAGCTCTCTCAGAAATGTGTCAACCTCATTGTAAAAAAAAATCTCTTCTAATTTAAATCTCCCCTCTTTTAGTTTAAAACCATTATCCCCTGTCCTATACTCAACAGGCCCTGCTAAAAAAGTCTGTCCCCATCATTCTTACAGGCCCCCTTTAAGTATTGAGTATTGTCTCCCACCTCTGGACCCACTCCAACAGGTTCTTATCTTTCTTGTACTGAGAATATGTATCAATGTCATTTTCAAATGTACAATACAAAAAAAAGGATATTCTTTCAGCACCACTTCTGCTTAATTAATCTTCCTATCACAAACTGAAGTAAATCCTAGGCCATTCCAGAGTGTTTTACTGATAGGTACAGAGGATTCATAAAACAATCTTTACCAGGTTCCTTCAAAGTTTGAGCACCTCCTACTAATTCTTCATCTTGAGCTCCACATCCATCCAGTAATTCATCAGATAAACTATTGGTTTGGGCCTCCACTGCCATTTTCTTCATTAAATCTGCCTTTTGAACAGATAAACCAAAACTTAAAATTCTGGATAATTCTTACTGCTGTGTATGTAATCAAGACACTTACTGTGTGCACTTCTACACAAGCCCACAATCAACAGCAAAATACCTCTGAATATACTGCAAGTTTAAGGGGCAAGTCTTCAACTTTAACAAAGTCATCTTCATCAGATTTTTGGCTTACATTTCCAGAACCAGCTTCCTGTTAATAAAAACAGTGACACTGAATAGAATTTCACTCCAAAACTAGGTTTTAGAATAGTATACTTAAATACCCCAAGAAACAATGCCCACTTCAAATCTGCAGATGGAAACTGAACAAGACTGGAAACAAGACATAATACTGAAAGCTTCACATTTCTTTTGGATGTATCTTAACTGAAATATACTCACATATTCATTCACTAACACAGGGGACTCCGTGTCAGGGCTTCCAGCCATGGAGCTTTCAGAACTTGCAGCAGATTTATTTCCTACACATGTTGTATCTAGTGTTTGAGTTTCATTTGCTGGCAAAGGTGAGCTTGATTCTTCTGTTCTCATACTGGCTGTTAGAAAGGATTCTGGGGTAATAACTGTTAATGGTGGTGTATTCTCTGTACCATTGAGGTAATATGGGAAAATTGTAGCCACATCTTGTTCACCTAAAATCACAACACTACATTTTAAACAGGTAGAGATAGTAAAAGAGCCTCATCATACAAAAATCCTAGATTATTATTTTACAAATTATGATCCAAAGCTACAAATGAGCAATGAGCAAAATGTAATTGAAATAGAATCAGTTACTTGTACTCTTATACACTTAAGTACCAGCAATTATCACAAGACAGAATGCAACTTCTAGAGCTTTATTCTTTAGGGGAAAAAACCCCAACCAAACCAGAAAAAACTCACCTTCTAGAACTACAAGACCTACTGTAAAAATATTCATTCTAAGTATAAGGAGCTATAATACAGAAAACTAAATTCCTTAATATTTTCCTACTGCTTTTAGCCTACAAAAAAGGGCCAAACCCCAAATCAGTATACACATCAGAACACAGAACAAGGTGGTAGTAATAACAGAAGCAATAGTTGTATCATCCAGCAGTGTTTCTGTCTCTTGACAAAGTGATTTAATAATTTAGTTCTTAATCAGGTCCAACACAGCATTACCTACAGAAATACATCTTTTAAATATGCAGTGGTTTCAGTTGCTAGTAAATGGTAGCAGCTGAAAAAGCTAGATAAATTTACTAGATAGATTTACTAGATAAATTGAAACATCCAAGTACTGTAATAAATTAAGTCTGCTAGAGTTGTGTGCCAAGGGTTGCAACAATCAACTGAAATTCATGCTCTTGTTGAGCATCAAAACCATCATCTACCTAGGTAAATTATTACAGGTTTCCTCTTTAAAAAGTTTGCTATGTCTATATCAACACAGATATATCTAGTCAACTGACACGGTCCAAAGAGAAAAATCAGCCCAGTAAACCCTTGCAAATGTGATGATTCTTTTAATTACATATATCACAGCAATATCTAAGATAATTCTGACAATATGCAAATTCATGTAGAAGTGCTAATCTCTCATTTACTACATACAGAGCTTACCTTTAACAGTAACAGATTCTTCTTCTGATGGCAAAATCTCACTGCTTTTTGTCTTACACAATTCCTGGTTTGAAGTCTATTGGGGAAGGTGAAAACAAGTCAAAACAAATTCTACTAATCAGCTTTATAGCTTATTGGCTAATTTCCTTGCTAACTAGAAACACAGCTGTACACTTTCTCCATGTTTTTGTCTTTTCACTAGTTTGAAATAGAGACAGCAAGTTCTACTCTCTATTCATCAACTAGTAAACAACCATTTCAGAAACTATTAACAGATGTGTGTTTGAGCTGAACATTTTATTTTCTTTTCACTGTAGTAAACTCTTCCATTAAAAAGATGTATTGTTTGAAAGAAATTCAAGAAAATTTCTTTCTTTAAAGAAAAATGTTTCAGTTACATCCTTGCCTAATGTTAACAGCTATTGCTTTAATGTTTCTTCTATCATTCTTCTACTTTTATTAGCATGAAAACAGTGGCACAAGAAAAACTGAGGTCCATCCAAATAGCTGTGCACTGGCTAAAGTTTGTTCTGCATTTACAGCTCTGGTGATACCTGCTCATTTTCAGCTGTTGTTTCACTGCTGGCCTGGAGTGATGTCTGCACATCCACAGGGCCTTCCTCAAATTCCATTTCTTCATCTTCATTCTCATCTTCTCCACTGCCATAGTTAGTCAGAGCTTGGGTTTCTGCTTTTGATAAACCTGAAGCCAAATCAATGCAAAACCACTTTTATACTGGATTTACATATTAACAGAGCCTGATTTAATAAAAGTAGAGCTGCAAAATCTAAATTACTTTTAGGAATTTACTGCAATGATCAGAGTTACAATTCCTACTTCAAAACATAATTTGAAATTAAGATAGAGTGATGACTTAACTTTCAAAGAACCCTAAGCTCCATATAAACTGTATTATAAAGAAATACCACCGTAGTGGTGTGATATATCTGCCCTGTCCTATACTCATTTGAAGAATGTAGCTAAAAGGGCAAACATGTCATAAGGTGTTTGTGTAAGATGACAAAAAAATTATCAAAAAATATGTAAGCTTAAGTAGAAGCATATTAAAAACATCATTTAAATAAAAACTGCATAAAATTACAGCAGCTTCACATCATTCAGATTAAAGGCTGAGAAACTTCAAGTTTAGCTGAGACATGATACATAAATGAACAAGAGTTTTTACAGATCTACTGATTACAAAGAAAAAAACTCTTGCAACTGGAATGTTTAACCCTTGGTACAATACTAGTCAATACAGGACTGAGAAACTTTGACTGGAAAAGACCTGACTAGAAACATCTGTGAGGTGTTACACAGCAGTAGGCCATGCAAATCCTGTTGTAAAGTGAGTTGGTCAAAACTATAATGAAAGCACTGAATAAGAAGCTAAATAAAAATTACTTACTTATGGCCACTGGACCACTTTCACTTTCCTCATCTTCCTCTTGATCAGACACATCAGATCCAATACATTCAGGAACTTCATTACCATTATACATTTCTGAATCCTGTACTTGTTTAACAGTTTCAGTCTCATCCTTGTCCTAGAAAAACAAGGAATACTGTGCACTTCCATGTTTGTTCATCTAAAGATTAAGTCATGGTTTCTACACCAAGAAGTCACCTTTGTTTCTCAAATATAAAAGAAATCTACAGACTAAAAATGAATGTTTAAGTAGTTAAGTAGTCCTTCAGGCCTTAGCATGAATACTACAAAGCTACTCCTGAAACAGAGCATCCTATAAGAGATCATGCACTGTTCAGACAGAGCTATCAAGGACATCAGAACTGAGTATTTAATTATCTGAAAACATTCATACTGATCAGCATGCTACCTTAAAAAAAATACTCTAAATTATATCTGTCATTCCAAGGAAGAAAGACACCTGCATTGAGAAAGACACCTGTGGCACTGAGTGCCATGGTTTAGATGCTGTGGTGTATTGGGTCATAGGCTGCACTTGATGATCCTGGGGGGTCTTTTCCAGCCTTGGGGATTCTGGGATTATTACCTTCTAGGGACTTCCCTGCTTCTCTTAAATGATCTCTAAGAAAAATTGGGAATATTCCTAACTGCAATGTCTCATTTCTTTAGCAATAGCTACTCAGCAGTTTCTCTGCCTGAATGATTTGCTAAATAGCTTGAGTGACAAAATTCTGCTTATCCCACAGGAAGCTCACCCAAATAAAGCCCTGAGTTTGGCTCCAGATCTTGATCAGACTCTTCTACACTACCATAAGCAATATACAGCTTCCTCCTTTTACTTCCAAAGCAGTGTGACAGCAGCTCTATGCCCTGCAAGAAAGTACTGACTGTATATGCCTAAAAAAATACACCTATGCCCATTTTGGAAAGCATTCAACATTCTATTTGGTAGGTTAGCTGTATCTTTCCCTCAGGTGGAAAAAAGCTGAACATTCCAGCAGAAAATACAAAACCTCATAGATATATAATCCCTCTCCCCAAAGACAATTACTTGAGTGGTTTTCAAAACAAGCTTTAAGAGAGAACAGAGACATTTTGGTCACTAACATTTAACACTCAGAGCGCACACAGACTTTAATCCTGAGGACATCCATGTGTCCCAATGCAGAATGCCTACCTTCTCCTTAAGATACATGCAAAGTAAATCAACTTACTCCATACCATTAAAAAAATTAAAATATTAATTGCTTAGTTTCACTGTCCTTGTCATTTCAATCTTCAGTTAATGACTACATTGTCAATGCTCTGAGCTGACAATACAGGGAACAGTCTCAGACCAAATCCCACAAGCAACACATTCAGAACAGGTCTTTTTTTTCTTTAAAATACTGAAAATTAATACTAAAAGGAAAAGCAAGATCCTACCATAAAGCTGCTCAGTAAGTACCACTAATTATTGCATTTCAGTTGCATAGCATTCAACAAACTTTGCTGGGTTTAGACTTTCAATTTTGAAGTCCTAAAGCAAAGCTCATTCTACATAAAGGTCACCAATAATAAAGAGAAAAACATGTTTAATACTATCTTTGTTGATCTGAATGCACTTCTTGAAAGGTAACAAGGTAAGGTTTTATAAGAAATGCATTGAATAGTCTTTACACTAGTAATGGCTCTGCAGTAGGAACAGGAATAAAAAAAACCAAGAGCACTCAAGGAAATGGATTTAATGAATGACTTATTGATGAAGGCAGATTTTTGGTTATAATTTCCCAGACCACCAACTCAAATAAAAAAAGGGAAATTATAATTTACTTTTTTACTTTGATAAAGTAGCTCACTGAAAATAACACAAAGGAAATAAACCCCATGCTATTTAATAAATTTATGAACACTAGGAAATGGGCTGCTTACAGATTTATATAACAGAAAACAGTAAGACAAAGTGATCTGTTTGAAATTATCTGAGGAATAAAGACAGTTGAAAAAAACATACTTTGTCCTCATCGGTATCTTCAGCAGATGAACAAACATCCACCTGGTTTTTTGCCTAGAAGAAACACAAACTGTCTTCAATTCTAAACTGAAATAACTTTGAATTACTGAACAAAACTAGGGCTTCATGAAAGTCTGTCTGAAAACCACCAGGGAGGTGCTTGAGTCACCATCCCTGAAGGTGTTTAAGCAACGTGTAGATGTGGTGCTCCAGGACATGCTCTAGTGAGGGCAGGAATTGGGTTGTTGGCTTGGGTTTTTTAGGGGGGGGGGGTTTGTTGTTGTTGGACTCAGTGATCTGAGAGGTCATTTCCAGCCATGAATATTCTGTGATTCTGTGAAATGCCAAATTTAGCAAGAACTGCTATCTCAAAATGGCAGTAAGCCACAGGGATGTCTATACTATGAAAGATCTTTATACAGATGTCTTCAGAGAGTTGCAAAACACGACAAAAAAAGCCCAGTGCTAGTCCTTTTGATTTAAATAATTATGTTTATACAGGCTAATTCTCCAGTCTGTGGCTGAATTGTATTTAACACAGTATTGAGAGACACCAGCTCTGTTCAAGAGAGAGTGCACTGTGTTTTTCACCATGGAATCTAAAAGCAGTTAGCTCACTGGACTCAAGACAGCCACAAAAATCAGGCAAGATCAGATATGCCTGAATCAGGATCCCAGAGCTAAAAGATCATATAGAGAGAATTGTGTGGGTAACAATGACCATCTCTGTCTCTGTTGAATGTAAACTGCTGCCACAGCAACAAGGCCAACATAGACCTTAACTTTAACTCACTGTCTTCCAGGAGAAGAGAAGGAATGCTAGATCTAAGTTGGCTCCATGTATTCTCATGATAGTGTATAAATCCATCTTTTATGTTGAGAAAGACCCAATGAAAAACTTCAGATAAAATAGGAATTCATGTCCAAATCCTCCTGGATTCAGAGTGTTTCTCTGGCCTTTTTTACAAGGCAATCTGTAGTCTCTCTCATACTAACCATATTACTGGTGTATCTGAGTTGAACTACCTTGAAGTACAGCCAATAATATGCTGAAAACTACTTATAGGCCATTACAGTTTATGACAGAATCACAAAATATCTTTCATTGGTATTTTCAAGTAAGAATGAGTTAAGGGTTTGCTTTGGTATTTGCATTTCTAAAAGAAAGCTGAAAGGACACTGAAGTCTAAACTATACCATACAAGGAAAAGCACTGACCAATGTAAATATATGAACACAAACTGTTTCAGTGTCTCTTTTGTAAACACTTCACACAAATTAAAAAAGCTATGTCCTTTAAAACAGCAATACTAAATTATAAATGGTGATGTAATGTCCTTCATAATGTAAATGGTGCAAAAACCAACCAAAACTTGCTTAGTTAGAGCAGAATAGGTACTACAATCTCAAATAGTGTACATTTTTCACACTCCAAGTCTAGAACATGAGACTTTCTACACAGGCCAACAAGCCAACTCTTTAAAGACTTCTTAAGACTTATTGAAGTCAGGCACTGTCTCTTCCTGTCTGAGCTACTGCAAGGAAAGCTGTAGGCCTAAACGAAGAGATGACACACTAGAACCCCTGTATGCCAAAACAGTTAGCTGAAATAGATTTCAATTGCTTCACAGTAGCTAGTACAGGCTATGTTTTAATCTGTGCTGAAAACAGTGCTGGTAACATAGGGATGTTTTAGTTATCACTAAGCAGTACTTACTGTACTTACACAGAGTCAAGGCCTTTTCTGCTTCTCACACCACCCTACTAGAAAGTAGGTGTACAAGAAGTTGGGAGGAAGAGAGCTGGGACAGTTGACCTCACAGAATCA
>VWZO01011716.1:19446-61122 GCA_013396975.1 Bucco capensis | reverse complement strand
TTCTGCCATGGCCCTTTGGAGCATCATGCTGAAAAACAGTGTGAATAGATATAAATCAGGATATAAATCCATCAGTTATTCTACCTTGTTTGTTTCAAATACTTCAACTATAGAACATGTTAAGAAACTGTACAGAGGCATTAGTGATTCTTTAAATACAAAAAAAGAAAAAATTGATGGCAAATTTTGTGATTAGTGCTTTCCCTGATGTTACTGATGAGGATTTGGGCCCTTTTTCAATATCAGTTTCTGATTTGTGCCCCTCTCCATGTTCTAATTTCTCCCTAACACACCACTCATTTCCATCACCACTTTTGCATTAAGATTCTCTTGTTTAGAAAAGTCTGTACAAGTCGGTATGATATAAAAAAATTCAGTTGCTAGTATGAATATTTCAGTATATAAGTATGCATGTAAATTGAAAAAAAACAGAAGAGCTGACAGTAAATCGGCTTCTGAACTTGAAAACTTACATCATCAGTAGAAGCAAGACTTTCACTGGGAGTGAGCTCAGAATTTGATGCCATCCATGTTGCAGAATTCAGTGATTTTGTGTACTTCCCTTGTTCATTTTTCTCAAAATGTCTGGTCACTATATCCTGGAAAAGATAATAAACCTATACTGTAAAAAAAGGGTCCAAGATTTTTTTGATTCAAAAACAAGATAAACAAATTTGTGCATACCTGCAAAGCATATAGAGCCCTTTGTCTCAGGTAATCTGTATTTAGAAGCTGAAGCTCATGGAAAAGCTCAATAAGGAAGTGGGGACGAGATTCATTTTGAGAAATAAGGGTTGCCACTTCAGAATAAATTGTGTCTCGCAAAGCTTCAAACATAGAAATATCACTACCAGTTTCTGTAGGAAAAAGAGGAACTCTTTGTAAGTCCTTGATACACATCCAGCTGAAATGTCCATTAGGTATGCAAGTTACAAATACACAATTTATATCTCAGTCATGATAAATTCCATTAAACACCCACTTTCTTAAAGCTTACTCATTTCCTGAAGGGCAACAAAGATTTAAACATTCTGAAATAATACTTTATGCAATCCTTTATCTACAAAATAAAATCTAAAGAATTCATAACAAAAATAACAATATGTTTAGAAAGTGTTCTTTATTAAAGAGAACATTGCCCACACTATAATGTTGCTTTCAGAACAGGTATTCAACACTGAAAACTGAGTTGTAAGATATTTCAAATTAGATAGCCAAAGGTCTTAAGTTTATATAATACAAGCTGTTCACACTGTTACACAAGCAAAACATGAAGAAAGCACTACACTAAATTCAAGGAAGCCACTCCTTCTGACACAAGCATAAATCCCACATTCTCATACATTTCTAATATTACTTCTGAGGCTCACATACAACTTCTTACCCTTAAGCCTTATTCCATATGTATGAAAAGACAATGTTCCCTAATAAGTCTCCCATTCCTTTGAAAATTACAGATTATCCTTGCATCACAACAGTTGAATTATTACATACATATTTTGGCAAGCGTAGAATGGAAAAGTTACATTTGGAAAACTCAGCTTAGTTTAACAGATGCATATTTGTTAGTATTCAAGTTAATGAAGTCATTAGCAATACAGCATGTTACTGTGCAATTTGATTATCTGCAAATACTCTACCAACATTTTTAAACATAGAGGCAAACTTTTCCAACCACCAGAAATCATAGAATCCTAGACTGGTTTGGGTTGGAAGGGACCTCTGGAGCTCATCTAGTCCAACCCCCCTGCAGTGGCCAGGGACATCCCCAACTAGAGCAGCTTGCCCAGAGCCCTGGCAAGCCTCACCTGCAATGCCTCCAGGGATGGGAACTCAACCACCTCCCTGGGCAACCTGGGCCAGTGTTCCACCACCCTTGTGGGGAGGAACTTCTTCCTAATGTCCAATTTAAATCTACTCCTCTCCAATTTAAAACCATTGCCCCTTGTCCTTTCACTGCAGGCCTTTGCAAACAGGCCCTCTGCAGCCTGCTTGGAAGTTCCCTTTAGGTACTGGAAACTCACTAGTAGATCCCCCCGAAGTCTTCTCTTCTCCAGGCTGAACAATCCCAGCTCCCTCAGCCTGTCTAAATCACTTCCCTTCCTCATAAGAAGTAACAGCAGTTTTTAAATATACTAAAAATGCTTACTGAAATTAGTTTTTTGTTTTAGTATCTACCTGCATATTTTCTATTTGTAATTGTGGCTAACCAAGAACATCATAAACATTCTCCATCATCATAATTCAAAGTTGTTTGTATTGTTGCCTTTAAGTAACTTCTCTTGTTTATACTGCATTAGTACTGATTTTGAACATCTGCTAAACAGTCTGAGTCACAGGACAAAAGCTAAAGTAAAAAAAAAATAGGACATTGTTGAAGCTAAGCAGTGAATGCATTACCTGGCGCTTGAATGCATGCATTTCTGTTAGACTGCTGCAGAATTCTCCTAGCATGCGCTGTAGGAAAGTGGGGATAGACAGTGATAAACACAAAAACATGCACCAGAAATAAAGACAGGGTCTGTACAAAACAGCAGAGGGAAGACTGCTCAGTCATCCAAACCACAGCAAAGCTGCTTATTGTGATGACTGATAACAGTTTCTTATGCGTAACAATAAACAGCCCATAGTGGGGGCAGCTACATTGACAAAGCTGTACACTGTGCTACAATGACTAAAACTTCTTCATCTTTCAAACAAAAGAACCTACAAAGACACAGAGGAGAATATTTTTATGATCTAGATGCAAGAAAAGCAATGCAGATGGCAAAAATGTAAGGGTTTATGTGATGTTAGAAGACTGAATTTTAATTATATTTGCTAGAGCTCTTTAAAGTATGAATAAAAAAACCCATGTGCAGTACAGAATGTAGTTTAAATGCTAAACAAAATTTCATCTGTTGCGCAGTTACTTTCCATATAAACACAAACATGGTAAGGTTTCTGGTTGGCTAGGTTTTTGTATTATTTTAATCAAGTATCTAATCTGCAAAAGTGTGAATAATCATAGAATCCTAGAATGGGCAGGTTGGAAGGGACCCTAAAGATCATCTAGTTCCAACCTCCCCACACTGAGCAGGGATGCCAATCACTAGCCCAGCTCACCCAGGGCTGCATCCAGCCTGGCCTTGAACACTGCCAGGGATGGAGGAGCCACAACCTCTCTGGGCAACCTGGGCCAGTGCCTAACCACTCTCTGGGGAAAGAACTTCCTTCTAATCTCCAATCTAAATTTCCCCTCCTTCAGTTTATAGCCATTCCCCCTTGTCCTATCACAGTCTGACCACCTAAAAAAAAGTCACCCAAAAGAATTAATACCTAATTTTTTATATACTTCTATGTTTACAACATCCTTATAAATTAGAAAGCAAAATCTGCATGCCAAATATTCAGTATTGTCTCCTTGTCATAATACACTGCTTTTAAATAATACACTAGCAACTAAGTATAGAGGTGCTTTAGTCAGAAGTTCACAAAATAAATAGAGACATTGAGAAAATAATACCTGAAGACATTTCTGTTGATCTACTGTATTTAATTATTTTTTCCAGTTGTTCCCGGTTCCTTTTGCTGAACACCTTTGCATGAACAACTTCTTCTGAATGTCTGCTCTTATTGCTCTTACAGGGTTCACACACACTGGAAGCACTTGCACTTTCATAATCTAATGGGAGGGAATGAAAAGGAATAAAAATAAAAAGCAGCATGTAAAATGATTTATTACTTTTCAAAATTTGTTCAAGGGCAATCTGAAAGATGCAAAACAAATGTTTCCCAGCCAAAATTGTCCTCTGTGCACTGAAGCTAAACAGTGTGACTGCAACAGTACTATATATGCTAGTAGTGTCTCTCTTCTCACTAAGTATTTTACTGAAGCAATCTTTCAGCAAGTCACACAGTTTGAACATGAAGACAATGAAGAGGAAGATTCTCCTGGCAGTTTTTTCCATATCTTAGTGTATCTGCATCCACTATCCATTCAAATCACGGTGTTCTCATCAGTTACATCTTTTATTTACTGAAATACTAAAACCCCATGTAGTTATGCAAAATAAATTCGTATTTCCATAATTTATTTTCATTATTATAGGTACCATTTATGGAGAGTAAATTCTCTGGAATATAATGATTATAAAGCAAGTTGAGTTTGCCATGGCATCTAAGATTACAACTTACCAGTATTTTTAATTTTGCCTTTTAGCTGAGAAGGACTCTTCCTTTTACTCATTGATTTGGGTGTTTTATCTTTTGATGCTAAACTTGCTTGAGCTGATGCTTTTCTAGATTTAAATGTCTTTGTCACAGTAGTTGGGTCTACTGGATCAGGCATGCTACTAAAACTTTCCAGAGACTCTTCATCAAAGTCTCTTCTTCTGATTATATCAGACTGATGTTTATGACCAGAAGCAATGTTTTGTACTGAAACTGCAAAACCTGCTTTCAGCTGATCATCATTTTTCACTTCTTGGCTATCACTAAGCCAAGTTGATCTTTTTTCCATTTCATCTTCAGATTGTCTCTGACTCCTTCTGTCAAAAAGAAAGGCCACAATGTATCATAAAACCTAGTCTTTCAGATAGAAACACAATGCATTACCAGGCAAACAGCTTTATTCCTAATGCCCTAGTTACTTAGCCATCAACTGAACACTGAAAAAACAAAAACCCAGTAAATTTTCCATTTAGAAATGGAATGAGGAAATGCACATGTATTGCCAATTTTAACTTGAATGTACTTATGTAGCTATTGCTGTGCTCAAATATACTACAGGGCAAAAAAATCATAGAGCAAAAAGTAAGTATTCATTTAAATTACATTATATCCTCTAGTTATTCCAACAGCTCAGGTTCAAAAAACATGGAACTGAAATCTTCCTCTACTTACAAAAACTATCACAGAACCACTCCAACTTTATATTTGATTGTAAAAGATTCATGATATAATAATATAGAGAAAAGCAGAACTCTACTGAAAAGTAAAAAATTAAACTACAAAAGTGAAGCTCATCTTGTAATTCTATTACAATAAATTCCCTAAAAGAATGAATTCCCACAAGCCCCAGAAAAGGGAGGACAAAGGTAGGAAAAATAATTAAAGGAGAGTTTTACTGTGACACTAAATACCTCTGTTTCTCTGCTCCATTAGAGGAACTGCTTTCAAAAGGTTTGGGGAATGCCATATCCTCTGTTTTGGCAGAAGCACTATGATCTTGAGGAGGTTGTTGCCGCTGGTGCTGCTGCTCACTGCTGTGGGGGGAAACATTGTGTGCAAAATCCCCAAAAGCAGAAGGGAACACTGGATTACAGTTAATACCTACAAAGTAAACAGAGTCAGAAGATACTACCTCATTTATCCATGTGATTAAAGTCAAATTTGAGACACATTTTGTGGAAGCATAGAATTATTAAGCAAAAATACAGTGGGGAAGTAAGCAAATACTATTTAGGTCCTGAAAGCACCACAACCATCAGTTTATCTTAAATTCAGGTTGCTACACATGCCACTACAATCCCATTAGTGCAGAGATAAAGGTACTTCAAGAAACCCAAATAAAGAGTTCCTACAAGTGAAAGTAAAAAATTTAACAAGGTAAGGGTGCCAGAGCACTGGCCCAGGCTGCCCAGGAGCCTGTGGAGTCTCCTTGTCTGGAGCCATTGCAGAGCTGCCTGGACACATTGCTGTGTGAGCTGGTCTAGGTGCTCCTGCTCTGGCAGGGGGGTTGCACTAGATGATCTTTCTAGGGGCCTTCCAACCCCTGACATACTGGGATACATAAGTTGCAATAAAGGCAGATTTCTATCTGTGTGAAGACTATCAATGCTTCAGCTACCCTCAAACTGAAAATTCCAATGGTACTAGTGTTCATAAGGCACAGTCTGACAATCCCTTGTGTTCTCCTGTGGCCCCTGGTGCCATAACTGTGCCCACAGCAGAGGGAGCACTAAACTCNTGGATGGAGCCCTCCCTGGAGCTTCGTTCGCGAAGCCTAGCCACGAATATACTAGTGTTCATAGGGACAAAGTCATAAATTTGTAATACTTATTTTGACTTCAGAATCTTTATAGTTGTGGATAACATAATTATTCTTCTGTGCAGGTTCCATGTGATTTAAAATATATTATTAAACAGAAACCAGGCTTTAGAATCTGAAAGCTACAATCTATGTCTATGCCTATTTCCTGGTTTCCTGAAAAGGCTGAAATACATAAAGACAGCTTGAACAACTTCTAAGGACACAGTAAAATAACCTACAACCTTTTCATGCCAAATTCAGCAGTAAAAGTAGGTTTGATAACGAGATTACAAACACTGTACCTATGATGGGAACAAAAAATTAGTAACATGCTCTATTTATAGGCATTTAAAAATGAGTGCTGGAAGTTCTAATAAAAAGACAAAAAAATTAACAAGTGCCACCTTAAAATGAGAGGGTTCACTTAGAACAGTAGTGTATGACTGCTGAAGGCATGGAAAAGCTTCAGACATTGCTTTTTACATGTTAGATGGAGAATATTAAAAATGTCAACTTCATGCAGTGGGTCCTTGTGACTATAACCAACTTCTTACTGAGACCACTGTGGTTTTCCTACTGAAGTAAAAATATACAATTGTTCAGCAATAAGCATTACTAAGCCTCTGCTAGGATAATACAGTCTCATGCAAGTACTGCTTAAGACCATTTCAATATACAGGAAAAGTTACAGAGCTTCAGTATGTTCACATTAAGATTTCAATTAAATGAGGGAACAGCAGTTTATGAAATTATGTAATACTTACTTGGAGCAAAGGAAGAAAAATTAGTAAATCCTGGTACATTAAACAGGTTCATAGGTTGTGGAGGAAAGCTGAATGGACAGAAAACAGGAGATGGAGGTGGTGGTGCACTACTGCCTCTCTCCTTTCTTGATGCTTTCTCTCGACACTGTTGTTCTTGCTGATGCATAAGATCATTTAACATTTGTTTCAATCTTGAAAACAAGGAAAAATAAACACTGGGGAAAAAAAATTATGCTAAGGGAAAGCTGTAAATTTAACTCAAGTAATTTGAAATTCATATTATTTCATCATGTAACATACATGAAGAATTGCTTCCATTTTCCTAGTAAAAAGAACTCAAGAAAAAACAAATCCCAAGCCACATACAGGAATGTTTACAGAATTTAAACAACCTTGCAAGAAGTTCAAAAAATTGACTAGATACTTAAAAAAAAAAAGAAGAAACTTAAATAGAAATAACCAAAGATACAAAATATTTGCAGAGGTGACATTGAAACTACTTTAAAATAGTATTTAAGAGGACATTAAGTATATAACACCAAACCCAAAACAGAGATGAAGAAAGAGCTTGAACTTTCATGCAATTAATGAAACTGAATTAAAATGACTATTAAATCTTTTTTCTTTTTAAAAGAAATCACTGCTCAGAAGGTAAAAGTAGTACATCCAACTGGAGCATAAAATTCTGACTGACAACACTAAGAAAGGACAAAAAAAAACCCCTTTCCATCATCTTTCCATAAACATTAGAATCCAGAATCTTGTCAGGTAGTCTAGAAAAAACTAGACATAAAAGTATATTCAAGGAAAGCAAGTCTAAACCAAAAAACTAAATGAAACTATAGCAACTGATTTTTGGAAGAGATGCCAACTTTTGGTTCTCTTCACTGAAGATTACTCAGAACGAACTATCTCAAAGGTGTTAAAAAATGGCAAAACCCAACTAAAAATGCTGTATATAATTACTAAAGCTTCTGATCAACTCTGAAGCTCGACAGTCTCACATTTAACCATTATCTGTAATCTTCAACTCATATAACCATGTTTCTGTTACTAAAGCATTTCAAATTCCACGGTCAAACAGCAATACAATCAACAAACCTTTGGACGTTGTTTTGCTGCCAGGCCAATTGAGCATAACACTGGTTTAATTGATGCACAATAAGATGTACTTGTGAAGATGCAACATTATTGGGCATCATACTGTAAGGACCTGTGAGCAAAGTCTGTAGAAGACAAGACAGGGTCTGTGGAAAGAAAATACATGACAGCGACCAAGTTAGCAAAACTAGAAGTCATTGCTGGAAAGAGTCAGAGAAAAAAAGAAAACACAAAATCAGAACAGCAAAATAATTGCTCTCCATATCTACCTGCTGATCCTGCATCAAAGTTTGACAAATGCTGACACTAAATTCATGCTGTTTCTTCAACTGATTGATCTGCTCTTGCCATTGTTCCTTTTCTTCCACGTATGACAGTTCTGACATCCAGCGCAGGTTTTCCTGACGATGCATACTTATGTTTTGCTGCTGCCTTGCCTTAGCCACTGGACGGTAATTCCCATCTGATGAAAGAGGATGGCAATTTTTCCACCTGGGTGAGGAAAAAAAAGGAAGAACAAGGACAAAAGCTGACATTTCAAACAACTTTTTCTAATGATGCCTCCACTACTCCAATTATGTTTCAGTTGTATGTCAATAACGCACTTGGAACAGGCCATTTCAGTGTCCCAGCTAATCATCCATGTTGTTTTGTCAATCCAATATTATCCTAATCAAACAGAAAACAGCCACCCAACTGACAACCACTGTCAAAAAACAATTGCTAAGGATGCTTCTGGTTGTTGTTCTTAGTATTGTCCACTAGTGGTATGTAACACATACTCAGATGAAAACAGAAGCCACCAAGGTAATACACAAAGAATGATGAGGCCCAACTCCTGACTAGGAGGCCACTATCTACTGAAGTTATTTCAGTATCAAAACCAGAGGAAACCAATTGAAGAGAAATACATTATGCTGTTTAGTATCTCATCAGTGACATAGACAGTGGGATCAAGTGCATCCTCAGCAAATTTGCAGATGACACCAAGCTGAATGGTGCATTTGACATGTCAGAGGGATGAGATGCCTTCCTGAGGGACCTGGGCAAGCTTGAGAAATGGGCCCATGTGAACCTCATGAGGTTCAACAAGGCCAAGTGCAAGCTCCTGCACCTGGGTTGGAGCAGTCCCTGGTATTAACATAGGCTAGGGTGTGATAGAATTAAGAGTAGCCCTTCAGAGGAGGAATATGCAATACTGGTGGATGAAAAGCCAGACATGAGGCAACAATGTGTGCTCACAGCTCAGAAAGCCAACCTGGGATATATCAAAAGAAGTGTGGCTAGCAGGTCAAGGAAGGTGACTCTCCCCCTCTACTCAGTTTTGATGTGGTTCCACCTGATGTGCTCAGAGATCAGAGCTCTCAGCACAAAAAACACATGGAAGTGTTGGAGCAGATCCAGAGGAAGGCCACAAAATGATTAGAGAACTGGAATACCTCTCCTGTAAAGAAAGGCTGAGAGAGCACGAAGAAGGCTTCAGGGAGATTTTATTGCAGCTGTTCAGTATTTAAAGAGGGCCTATAAAAAAGACTGGGGCAATCTCTTTAGCAGGGCCTGTTGCAACAGGACAAGGGGTAATGGCTTTAAACTAAAAGAGGGTAGATTTAGACCAGACACAAAATTTTTTTTTACAATGAGTTTAGCCAAACACTGGAACAGGTTAAGCAGAGAGGTGGTAGATGCCCCATTCCTGGAAACATTCAAGAGCAGGTTGGACGGGGCTCTGAGCAACCAGATCTAGTTAATAATGTTCCTGCTTACTGCAGTAGGGTTGGAGCTGACCACCTTTAAAGGTGCCTTCTCAACCCAAACTATTCTGATCAGTTTTAATGAAGCTTAAGGAAATCCATTAGGTAAGCAAAAGTTAAAAATATTCATGTTAATAAAAAAAAAATGTTAAGAGAAATTAGCTATCAAAGCTATAAAAGCCAACAATTTGAAAGCAAAAATTTCAGAGTAAGTAATTCAGAGAATTTAACTTTTTTTTGAAGAGGCTGATCACTAACACAGCAAAAAATTCATATTGGGTTATCATTCAGGCTGACAAAAAACCATGAGAACATAAAGAGCTGCTGCAACACTGCTGGAGAGCTTAATGGCAGATACTTAATATAACTGAAAACAGAAGCAATAATCAAATAAGTTATACACATTGCATCCAGAGAGACTCAGACAAGAAAGTGCCATTACACACAGCTCCCTAGCAAACGGAAAAATTCGCTCTGCTGTAAAAGGATGTCTTGTAGTTAATGCAATGCTTTTTCCATCCATTCCAAATACACTTTGACAAGCATCAGAGTAACAAGTAATGCCACTGACCTGTCCTTGCTGTCTTTATCAATATATACATTTTCTGGTATGTTGTTATTGGGGTAAACAGAGAAACTGTCATTCAAACTGAATGCATCTTCTTCCTCTTCTTCTGCCTGACGAACTCCATCAGAGAGATAACCATCTTCATCTCCATTTTCTTCCTCTAGAGCACAGTGGGTAGAACCTTCCCAGGTAGCTATTGTCCTACTGAATATTGGAGAAGGTTGGGGGAAGGGAGGAGTACTTTTATGAGACATTATTAAAAGATTCTGTTGACAATTACAAGTCTATCTTCAATTAATCAAGCTGCACTAAAATTAATTTAAACATTATTGCATCAATGCAAAATGAAACTAGTATTCTTCTGATACTGGAACAGTTAAATAAAATTACTGTTTTTGAAAAGTACTACTTTACTATTGTTATAAATGGTATAGAAATGTAAGAAAAATTACTCTTGAGCATTAAGCATTTTCTACACATTCTCCTCTCCTTAGGTGATTTTTCACTATTTGTTGAGAATGGGAGACAAAACATACTAAGACCACCCACAAGACCAGCAATTTGCCAACTAACATTAACTGCTCCACATTCAGTGCTCAGTGGAAAACAGGAAACTGCCTCAAGACCAACACCTCACTAAACAACACAAGCACCCACTAACACAGAATAACTCATTTTCTCACTTTTCTTTCCTGCTCTGCTGTGGAGTATGCTGAGCTTCTGATCCTTCACTTTTAACAGATGCAGCAACAGCAGAAACTGTTTCTGTGAGCTCTCTCCTCCTCTGATGCTCAGCCATTAAAGCTTCAAGTTGCTTTCTTCTCTGTCGCAATTCTTCTCTTAAAATCTCTCTTCTTCTCATCTCAGACCATAACTGTTCAGTAGTAAAACAGAAGAAATGAGAATATAAAAAAATATAAATACAGTCTAAAGTATAGTAAAATTTCAAGATATGATACTACATTGATATCTTTTTGTTCAGGCATTAGTATTGTAGTGTACTGAAAGCCACACCACAGAAAGCTGCAAAATAGGTCCCATATTTTACAAAATACTACAAAATCTAAGGTGGTAACTTAACATTATAGGACAGGATTTTTAAAGAGAAACAGCACGTTACACTCACTGTTTTTATCACAGAATTTATGCATTATTAGTTAGCTTTTTAATTATCATGACTGAATACTACCCATTGGAGAAACATGAAAATTGTGCCAAGTACTCCTTTGATAACAGAGGATACAACAGCTTTCTGCAACCTGCAATGTATGTTTGAATGACACTTAAGGAAGCCATGATTTACAAAGAAGAGCAGATAAAGGGAAAGGTACGTGTAGAAAGAGGCCTCTGTCTACCTTAAATTAGATACAGTGAACACACAACTGGCAAGGTAATTTTAAAAACACAAACAGCATAACATACAAAACCAATTGTATACGTGAACTAGACTGGAAGACAGATTTACAAGAGACAAGCAAGTGACAATGAAAGTACTCAAGGCTGAAAGCAACTCAAGTAGCTGGTGGTGCAGAAGCAGAGATGTTTTCCATAAAAAACTGTACATATTTTGATAACCAATAACCCAATCCATCTGTAAAGTTTTAGCAATGGCATTAACACATTCATTTTACAGAGAGTTTATTTTTAGCAGGAAGAATTCAGATCTTCTATCCCGTCAGAAGAGTCAAGTTATCCTATAATGCTTACTTAGAAGATGGCAAAATTCTGAAATTCCCTTTTTGGAGAAGGAAAATTTGGTTTCTAATGACAACAGTACAGGCACCACCCAATCAGTCTCATTTAAACTGTTAAAGAAAAATTTACAAGAATGCTAATGCACCTCACAGAGAAAGTCTTTTAAAAAAAGTATTTTTCAGGTGTTAGTTTCTGACTAAGTAGTGGCAAGAAACACTTTTCACCTCCACCCCTACAATGGTTGGCATAATTTTGGGGAAAACTAAACAACATCCCAATCATTATTTAAGAGATGAATTTTTGAGGAAAAGGGGAAGGAAGATGCATAGAAGCTGAACCGTGTTTCAAATACTGCCATTGTTTTCACAGATCCCAATAAGGATCATCACCATTGGACTCCCCTAAGAATCACACCTGAGAGCACCGTCCAAGAGCTTCTTGAACTCTGTCAGGCTTGGTGCCATGGCCACTTCCCTAGAGAGGCTGTTCCGGAGCTCTACCACTCTCTGGGACAAAAACCTTTTCCTGATATCTAACCTAAACCTTCTCTGACTCAACTTCATTCCATTTCCTTTAGNTTCAGACTGTGCCTGTCCTATCACTGTACACAAGCGTGAAGAGATCAGTGCTTACATCACTTCTTCTAAATTCATTCGACCTCCACATTAATATCTATGAACAACTGCTATATTTGGGGAGGGATCTCTTGCCAGTTCAGCTTATTATTTACTTCTTTCCATAAATGAAACAAAGAAGTTATACATACTTTGTTAAAATGGCTGCTACTACACTCTCCATGCCAAGTACTTAAAAATGTATGTCCAAGTTACCTAGAATATCTTTCCTTTTTAAACCTCTTTTAAGTCAGAGAATAAGAAGTACAAAATACCTCTTTGCCTACTGGTAGAGATTCATCAAATTCAAGTAAAGGCTTGCCAGCTGTTTTACACTCATTCATGGCTGGAGTTGAAGTCACTGGTGAAGTCTGTCTGTTTGCTGAGCAGTTACCCAGGCCAGATGACAACTGAAAGAAAAAGCAAAATGGCAAAATAACGTAGAATAGCTTTCTAAAACTTACCTGCTGTTAAAACCCAAAACATTTCAAGCTTTATGAGATAGGAAAGGATTTTGGAATCAAGGCCAAATACTTATTTCAGAACTTAGGAAGGAATCAACAAAACAGTTTTATTATAGTGCTATATAATGCAGTAAATGCACAGTATTGGTAATTTACTGCTTGCTTCACAGAGAAAAGTTCATCTTGAAAGAGTATGAGAAATAGTACAGCACTGTATACTTACAAGACAGTATCATTTCAAAATACCAGAGCCCACAAATTACTACTAAGACAGGAGAAGATGCAGTCACTAGCTGGTATGGACAGACAAATTCCAAGCTAAAAACAGGACAGAAGGTTCTCTATTTTTGAAGACTTTATATCAAGGCTTTTGAGGATTACTGTGAAACTAGAGCTTGATACAGCAATCACTGAGCAAGAGCCTACAGTGAAATGAGATAAAGTTCTCCTCTAGGTTTAGAAGTTCAGTTGCTTACAGGATACAAGTATTACCAAATTTTACTGTTTGTTGTTTTTTTTTCTTTTCAATTTTTAGAGTGAAAAAATGGTGTGAAAGGTATTCTTATGTTTTGTTGCTCAACAGCTTAAGAAAGCAAAGAAATACATTCTACATACTTCAAGGTCAGGACAAGCTTTCTGTAACACTTGAATTTTTTCTTGAATTTCAATCAGTTTTCTTCTTTCTTCCTGTAAATGCTTAAGCTCCTGTTGCTGCTGCTGAAGTTTAGCTTCATAAAACTTCTCTCTGTGTAAATAAGTTATCCACATATTACTTGGCACACGAAGCTCCCTATAGCACAGCCTTACTATGCTTTGACAAAGGCATACCTTGCTTTTTCATTTAGTTGTACAGCTTTCTGTGACTTGTTGGTATTAGCTCGGACATTGTTTGGCTGTTGCTTTGTCTCTTCCATCTCACTCAGAAACAAGTCACCAATGTTAGATCCATTTGCAGCTGTTGCTTGAGGTTCTGGATTGTCATCCTGAAAGGATGTCAGAAAGGCAGTCAGATGATTTTTCAAGTTGATATAAAACATGTAACAAGTTTAGTTTGTGAAAATGGTTTTTCAGAATCAAACAGGCTGAATAGCTTTATATTTAGTTCAGATCATAAACTGAGAAGTCATCATCTTCACATCATCACAACCTTAAGCCAAATTAATGAGAGAATTTAAAGTATAACATTCACACAATTGAAATTTCCACTACAAATTTAAGATAATTGTCTCGTTCTGAAGCATAACCTCTTGAATTGTATTTTATGCTGAGTGGACAGAATGCACAGGCATGTCAAGGAACAAAGCACGAGGCAAAAAGATGAGTAAGAGACTTAAATATTACTACTAACTGCTCAAAATAAAAACAGAAATACTACTCTTGAAAGGTAAATCTAAAGTATTTAGAAACAGTCTTCTACATGGTTCTCTATTCCACTTCTTGTCTTTGTACATTTTTTTTTCAGTTCTCAACTTAAATTGAAAATATTAAAGCTGAAGCCACTGTGTTGTTTGCCAACATGATTATTCTTAACACAGAACCTGCCAGTGACCAAGTACAGCACAGCTATGCAGTACCTACAGTACCAAGTACATACAGACATAAGGCTTGGAAATAAGAAGGAAAGACTGAAGACATGCCATTAATTACATTATTTATTAAGGAGACTGTTTTATCATCTGTCACTCTGATTTATACCACTGTACAGTTAACATCTCTAGTGATGATAAAAACCAAGACTGATCCAGATGCTGAGAAATTTCACAGGTGTATAATCTTGAAAAAACAATATAGCATTTCACTGTTATTGTAAAATGTATGTTCTAATTGAGATTGATTTTAGAGTTCTTACATAAAGTTTGTGCATTTCTGATACACCTATGTGTATTCAGTGTGCAGACATTACATTAGGTAGTGTGCAAATGTGAGGATATGGACATTAGATATATGAAAAAGTTTTTAATAAATATCACTAAATTAGCACAAGATATTCTAAATTAAAAACAAAAAATCCTAGCTGGCCCTCAAGATTCAAAAAAGACCCAAAAAACACTGTCCCCAAACACCCTAACTCAAATGTGTTGCAGTATCTGAAGATTTTAATCAAAACCAAGTAATGTGATGACTGAAAGATGTTGCAAAATCTAGGATTCAAAAACTAAAATTGATGATGAACATTCCTTATATGAGCATCAAAATCTGGATCAATACAATTTAGAAAGTATTAGGTTTCTTGGTTCCTATTTTGTAATTCAGTGCTAAGGTTAAGTATGTATTGAGGCCATTCTTCTGTTAGGTTAGAACCACTCCCCAAAAATTCCACATTTGAACTTGAGAAGCAACACTTCTGACTTCAGAAAAATCAGTGTCTTTTCATAGCCTGAAAATGAGTATTTTCAAGTGTCACACTAAGAGTTTTTCCCTGTTAAAACATATATATTATATGAAATAATGAACGCTACATTTTTAAGCACAGATTTATACTTATAAAATACCTGCACCATAGCAGCAAGACTTTGTAACTGTCTAAGCTTCTGTTTTGCAGCTATAAGCCTATTGATTTTCTGCTCAAACTCGGCGTCTCCAGCAGCATCACCCAGGCTGCTTCTGTGACTAGATATGGAATCTTCACTAACTCTATCTTCTTCCACTTCATCATCTTCACCTCGGGATAGCACAATGTCTTTGTCATCCTTTCTATTATGACAGTCTGAAAACAGGGAGAGGGGAAAACAAAACAGTGCCAATGATACATTATTGAACTTCTGAAGTCCACTATAATTACCAGATGTTAGAAAAATACCAGCTTAATGATTACACTTTGGAAAGATCTGCTCATCAACTAAGCTTCTCCCAAATTCTGTGCAGTTATCAGAATTATTTTCACCAAGATTGTGAATTATAAAAAGATTTTTAGAACATACCTAAAGCAGAAGACATTTTTAGAACCCTTATATTAGCAGCAGAACGGTTATTTCTTTCACAGTCTGTATTAAGATATCTTCCATCTCTGTTATTCGTTCCACACTGCACATTTGTGTTGCTATTTATTTCACTCCAACTACTGATTCCTTGAGGGTTTCTAGGGTAAAACACATTACATTAAGTTTAAGAACTGTTATCAATAGAATTTTACTTCAGCCATTTTATTAACTGACTTTTATAGGAATATGTGCTGACCATTAGGAGAAAATAAAAATCAACCCCATATAAAATCAGTCCAGACATTTGAAGTTTCTCAATATCTATCTCCTCAATACATTTTTTTAAAGCAATCAGAAGCAGCTATGAATTATCCCCTGCTAGATCTACAAGAGGTGCTTTTCAAGGTATACATCTATATTACAAAAGCTTTATATAATTCATAGCTAAATTAGTATTCACTTCTGCTCTGTGATGCACAGAGTTGCCCTGTTAAGACTATAGTGCTAAATGTCTCTCTAAACTGAATTTTGGGTCTATTCCAGCTCTCTAATCCAGACATGTTAACCTTCTTGTGGAATTCCACACACACAATTCAGTGCTAGAACCCAATGGAATTACAGATTTTGAAGCCTCTTATAGTGATTGTCCAATCTAATCTAAATTTGCTATATAAGTAAATTACCGAGGACAAGATTATCGTTAACCAGATTATTATTAAGAAATCTGTATTAAAGATTTTTGGAAGGTTAGTGTAATCACAGAATTAAGTTAGTTCTGGTTGCCTGAAATTGTTTTGGGAAACCTAGAACAACTTAGCTACAAATATTTAGCATGACAAGAAATGACAACCTAATATTTGTAACAGGCTGTGGATCCTCATGTTCAGAATCACTTTCTGACTCTTCTGTTTCCTCCTCTTCCTTAGTGTTTTCATTCACAGCATCTGTCATCATATCAGATGTTTGCTCGTAGTAGTGAACTAACTCACGTAACTCATTCAGCCTCTTACGAACTTCATTTAGCTTCCTGAGGAGAAAAAAAAAGAGTAAGCTATGTGTTTTGTCATATTAATCAAATCTATGTAGAGTTTAAAAGTATTTATATAATTTATAGTTCTTAAAAGCTGTAAGAACCTTCTGCTTGAAGCTCTCAGTTCATTGAACTGTCTTGAACCATTTACTAAATGATTTACAATACTAAATTAAGTAGATTAAAACATGATATGTAATCTTAACACAGAACTCATTACAAAAGTAACACTCGAAATCACTAAAGCACATTATGGAAAAGATATTTAAAAACTTTTACTGAAGCTTTTCTGTTGGATTTAGATTGTCATCCTCTTCATTCTGAGAAACCAGGCAATCAGGAGGATATGAAGCAGATGCCAGGCTATTTGATTCGCCATTGACAACAGTTGCTATGCCTGGAGGACCAGAAGCAGCTGAAGTTGTACTTCTTTGATCAATACTCCTTTGAGGAGAACCTGAAGAAGCAAAAACTAGAGAAAAGAAATATAGCTCATAAGAAGAACTTCCAAAAAGGAACCTGCTTAACTGAATTGTATTAAAATGTAATGACAGGAAATACCATCAACATACAAAACAGCAGTTAATAACTTTTCTTAGAAGAACAAAAGCTTTTGTCTTAAATTTCAAGCAACAGGCAGAGAGAAATAAGTAGCTTTTTTAAACAAGACTTCAGTCAGTTCCTTTTAGCTTTATCAAACTTCAGATGCGGAATCTTTCATGTTGCAAATCTGCCAAAAGAGTTCTTTCAAGGGTCTATTTATGGATAAATTACTTTTAAAAAAACCAACAAAAAATAAAGCCCACAACACAATAAAAAGAAAAACCCTAACAATTCTTTTCCACCACAGCTCTCTTGTCCATATGCTCTAGAATATGGATTTGAGGTTTGATGTGTGCTTTTCCCAGCTACATGAAAGCATGTCCAAATATGTTCATATTACATGCATTAAGTACACACATAGCCAGACAGGGATATCATAATGTTACTATTAAATCAGTCTGCCCTTCTCCAGGAGCATGCTTCAAGTACCAGAATGTTAACCAGCATACGCTAGAGTCACCGCTCACAAGTTTCCCGGCGAATGTTAACCAGCGTACGCTAGAGTCACCGCTCACAAGTTTCCCAGCTAATGTTAACCAGCGTACGCTAGAGTCACCGCTCACAAGTTTCCAGGCTAATGTTAACCAGCGTACGCTAGAGTCACCCCTCACAAGTTTCCCGGCTAATGTTAACCAGCGTACGCTAGAGTCACCGCTCACAAGTTTCCCGGCTAATGTTAACCAGCGTACGCTAGAGTCACCCCTCACAAGTTGCCAGGCTAATGTTAACCAGCACACGCTAGAGTCACCGCTCACAAGTTTCCCGGCTAATGTTAACCAGCGTACGCTAGAGTCACCCCTCACAAGTTTCCAGGCTAATGTTAACCAGCGTACGCTAGAGTCACCCCTCACAAGTTTCCAGGCTATAGGACAAATTTCACCAGGACAAATACAGTTCTAGAAATAGAAAGCTAAAGCACCCAGTAGGCCCCATACCAAGGCTTTCAAGAGAAGAAAAAAAAACATATAAAGCAACAGGCCAAAAATCCACTCCATTCAGCCAGTTAGGCTCCTCCAATATGACCAAGTCCCTGTGGTAAGTGCATGAGAAAGCCTTTCAACAAACCTTTAGAGCTACTGAAATGCTGAGTCAATAAATACAAATGTACTGTGATAAAAATACAGAAAGATCAAGTTCCTATGGTACACTCCCCAAGTCACATGTGTCACAGACAAGCCTGGCAGAAAAAAAAAAATCACATCATCACATCCTCATGTTAGTCAACTCCAATAATAAACCAAAATGCTATTAGACAAAATAATCAACTTGTAGAGCTCTCCATTAAGCCAGAAACTTATACAGCATTAAAAACTATCTACATAATATTGCCTCAGCACAACTTTTTCTGCATTCCATGAACCAGTTTTTTGTTAACATATCATGTTACAAACATGCACATTAAAAAAGTTGTATTCTTGAAAAGATCTAGTTCTGCCTAGATTTACTTACAGGAGGAATTATTTAGATGTTGGTCACGAAGTGTATGAAGTTCTCCTAACAGTTTGTCCATTTTCTGCTTTTTACCCTGCAACATTTGCATCTTGTCAAAAAGCTGGGCCTTCTCATCTGACAGGTGTTCAGACACAGGAGAATTTCTGCTTTGTGAAATTTCCCTGATAAGTGAAAGACTTTCTGCTTGCCTTCTATTGTCTGGCACAGCTTGTGTCTAAAGAGAGAAATTTCATTTTATTCAGAGTACAATAAAACATGCTAAATAACTGGTAAGAAACAAAAAGCCCTTTTTTAGGCTTGCTAGGCTGAAAACCAGAACAAAGAGCATTATAAAGGAAAACTGATACTGAAAACTGAGAACAGTCATGATAACCCAATTACATATTGAGTTAATATATAAATTATACTGCAATATACAAGCTACTTCTCTGGACTTTCATGGAAAACTCTGAGACAGAAAGCATAGATCAGACAGCCAATTACTCTTAAAAATCTAAGCTTTCAAGTTCTGGGGAACCAACTGGCAAATGCACACAAATAAGCAAGACAAACATTTAACAGCACTGTCTAAAAGAGTAAGAAAAATGAAAAATGGCAAAAACTTGTACAGTGAACAAGAACTGACCTGAGACTCATGAAGTTGGTTGTGAAAGCGCTGAATTAAGTCATTCAACTCTTCATTCAGTTCTGATGTAAGGCTTACTCCTGAGACACTACCTGTAGTCTCTGTTACAACTGAGCATGCAGAACGAAGAAGAATATGTAAATACTTTTGCACAGTGAAGAAATAAAGGCTCTTTGATGAAAATGTTTGGTTTTATCAGAACATTAATATACTGCACCTCTTAAAATACAGCATTTTTAATGTTGTGTCCTTCCCACCAACTTCACTCTTGAAAGATTATTTCTATTACAGAAATACTAACAAGCCAACTCACAGCTCTATTATAAAGAACCATTAAAAATCTCCACTTTTTAAGGCTATTCTACAGTCTGTGTTTTGCTAAAAAGGTCAGAGCAAAATGAAAAAAACACCAATCTGGATTGATGGAAATATTTTACTTGTTAGAAACAAAATTGTTACTACTTACTAAACCAAAACCAGCCAAAAAAGCCACAAAACCAGCCAAAAAAGCCACAAAACCAGCCAAAAAAGCCACAAAACCAGCCAAAAAAGCCACAAAACCAGCCAAAAAAGCCACAAAACCAGCCAAAAAAGCCACAAAACAGCACATGCAATTTTACTTCCTTTACAAAATAAATTAAGAGGACACCAAGCTTTCACCTTGCTATATAGCTAAAGACTCTTGAAGGTTTGTCCCCGTTAGTTATGAGAAGAATTTATTAAGAAGAAAGATTCTTTCCCTTCTCTGAAAACTCAAACAGGACTATTGTACAGGAACACCAGGAGGAGCTCATCAGTGCAAGGAACCTTAAAGAGACACTTAGCAAAATACAAACCTTAAAATTTGCTTAAACCTGCTTTTATTTCTAAAAATTAAGCTATTTTACATACAAAACCTAATTATAATAAGAACTACTATCCCATATACTCTCTAATCAAGCCTAACAGCAACTTATGGGGAAGAATCACAGAAGAGTAACAGACTGAATCTGAACCTGATCAGTGCAAAAATGTCATTTCCTGTGACAATAACTGTACCACATTTCCAAAGAAAACTGCACAGGATTTAGGAAAGGGTAGCGAGCAGGACAAGTTTCCAACAAATGAAACATAATTCATATGTCAACAATGCACAAATCAAGGATAAATATCTTCCTCTTAAGATTGAAATCTTGAGAAAAGAACTCTGCTCACGACCTGTAAAGCAGGTACCAAAAATATGTCACTGCCACAAAGATAATTTCTGAAAAACTGGGATTATATGAAAATTAATTAGAAAAATGCCTTTCAACTCATGGTTGTAACATAACAATGGTGCTCTGTTACCAGAACCACACTCCCAAGTTACATGTCATAGAATTTCAGAGTTCTGGTTTCATATAAACTTCACTACTTTAGCAACTTCCTCCTGTCTTTTACTGAATAAACCATTAGTCTACCAACTGCTATTAAACTGTCAAAGAAACCTGCCACCAAAAATAACCCCATCCCATGAAAAAACCAAGCCAAAAATGAAAACTACCAACTGCCTATAGTTATACACACTTTGGTAATATGTCAGACCAAGTTTCAGAAGAAAAATCATACATTTCTAGGACTTTACAAGTAAACCACAGAAATCAGCTGTATGGTTTTTAACTGGCACATCAGTTTTCCATGTCAAGCCTTTGAGAAACAGAAACCTTGCAGTAAAATTTTTAAGTACATTACAAAACC
This sequence comes from Bucco capensis, assembly GCA_013396975.1. Taxonomy (NCBI): domain Eukaryota; kingdom Metazoa; phylum Chordata; class Aves; order Piciformes; family Bucconidae; genus Bucco; species Bucco capensis. The sequence goes on along the minus strand of VWZO01011716.1, from coordinate 39,805 downwards.
AAGACTTTTTAATGACTATTCCACAATTCCAGCTTTAATCATTCAATCAGCATGCTAACATGCTAGCAAAGACATCATCATTGCACATACCAGAATCATCCATGACAGCAACTGCTTGCTCTGCTTTATGCTGCAAAGCAAGAAGAGCTGCCTGTCTTCCTTGAAGAGCCTTCAATTGCTCCTGCTGTTGTAGCATCCTTTTCAATAAATCATGCTGTTTCTTCAAGTTCTCCAGCTCCTCTTTAGCTTCCTGCTGAGGATCTCTAGCCTGCAAGATATGGGAGAACATTAGCATAATCATGACAATTTATTTGTTGTGTACTACTGACAGAACCATCAAAACAAGCAGGATTTTAACAGAATCAAACAGACATCCTGGTTAGTGTAAAAAGGTGAAAATGCAATAGCTTCACCTTTAGGGGACTCTAAAAACATAAGACATCCAGTAGGGAGCAGCCTGTACCACAAAGACATGCTTACCACTCCTGGGGGTTAAGCTTTCTTTAGAAATCCAGTCAGCCACCCTAATGAGTCCCAAAGACTAACCTAAGTATGCCTCTGCCTTCCGAATCAGAAAAGAGGGCATTAAGCTACAAGATTGGTAAAGCAAAACAAGATAAGGCATAGTATCACAGAGCTACCTATCATACAAGATCAATACTGATTTACTGTCCTAAAAGCTCTAAATTTTCAGCAGAATGTTTTGGGCAGTTACTCTTCTCTAACCTAGCATGTGTTTAATTTTGTGTCCTCTATGCCAGAGATAGAGACCAGCTTTAGGTCAATCAATTTCAAAAGAACAGCATGCACACAATCCCCTCTATATCATATTTTTAAACATATGGAAAAAGATCTGAAGGAAAGAAAATATGCTAAGCAATTAAAATATGTTAAAAAAAAGTTATTTTGTTAATTCTATCCTAATTAAAAGCTGGAGGTTTGCTTCAAAACTTATATTCAAGGATTGGCAGCAAATTAAGTATTTTAATGAGACATTCACAGTTAAGATCCTAATCCAGCCTGAAGTAGGAATATTGCACTATGTAAGAGAAACCATGGAAAATTTTGCATCATTTTTGTAGGTATTTAAAATATATTACTAACTTAAAAGCATCATCTTCTCTCAGCATAGTGCTGAATTCCTGAAGTACAAAAATTTCTCTTAGTCCAAGAATTCTGCTCCAAAAATCAGAACAGAAGCAGATATCTTATTAACTAGTCCTGAGTACCATGGAATGCTCAACTTTCCAGCAGAGAAAGCAGAACACATCCAGAATTCTGAACCTCTCAAAGTGTCACTAAAACATGCACTGTAACAGGCACTGATCATTCCTGTTAAACTTTCATCTTATATATTAAAAGTAGGGTAGAAGGAAAATAGAGTACACAATAAAATCAACTCAGGAAAGAGTAAGGGCAATAAAGAGAAAAAGGGTATGTGTTTCAATCCAGCTCACCTATTAAATAATCCAAGCTTTATCTAAAGTACCAAATTTGCTCGAGTTCACTAAAATCACACACATTTTTTAAGCTTAGTTCTAGATTTGGACTAACAAGCTTGACAAAACATTTTAAAAATTTATTTTATGGAAAAAAAATATTTTTAAAGACATAGAAAATCTGGTAATGGATAACAGTTTTAGATTCCAAGTCCTTTAGTCTTCCCCCTTCCAAACAAATATTTATGTGAACAGCTATACAAAAACATCTGAGGAACAAGTTAAAGCTACCATTCTCCAATTTATTTTCTCTATATGCAATTAACTTAAAAAAATTGCACTGGCAGACTATTGTTGTAAACATAATTAGTGTCTGAAAGTCACATTTACAGTATGTTTTCCCAGAATCAGAACACCTGCTGTAAAGAGTTACATGTAGTACTTTCTCTCCCAGTACTAACACTTCAGAAGATAAAACTGTCAAACATCTCTATTTAAAGAAAAAAAAGTCTGGGCAAGGAGATTCACTCCATGAAAAGACAGTTGGATACAGTTAAGTGGTTAAGTAACAAAAACATTTGAAGCAGTTAACATTGGGGGGGAGGGAAATCAGTATGGATAAACCCTATTTGAGGCTAAAATAGTATTTTGAAGTGTACCTTTGAAGGCAATCCATGTTCTTGGCTATTAACCCTACAAGGCCAGATTTCCCTGCCATTCAGAGCAGCTTTGTCACTTTTCCCTTTAGGGCTTGCTGTAACATCAGTGTCTGTAACCTGTTCTTGTGAAGCTGAATTACCTACTTTGTCCTCAACGTGGGGCCAAATGCTCAAACTAAAAGATGTCTCCTTTATTAAATAGTTTAGTACGTTAGATTTTGAACATGTGCTCCAACATAGCATGCATTGTTAAGTTATAAATCTACTTTCTTATATCTTGCCAAATAAAATCTATTAAGAGCAAAGACATTTTTAGTCATTCTTAGAATTTTCATATCAATAAAGCTCCACATAGCAATCACTTTCATAGGACTAGAAGTATTAATTCTGCATGTAATATATTCAAGCTGCACATGAAGAGAAATGAGATGCAAAACAAAGATCCAAACATAAAACAAAACCTCATTTTGCAAATATGGAGAAAAATGCAAGTTTACATGCATACTTCCTAAAAAAGATACTGGTCTTTTCCTGCCTTTTTCCATTATTTTTTTAAATTTACATGTTCCATGTCTACCATTGCCTTTCTTTACAAGAATAGAAAGAGTTCTTACAAAGCTAAAAATAATTGCCCAAGCTTCTTAATGTTTTACCTGCTTTAATTCCAAGCACATAAATTCTCCTCATTTGTAGAACATTCAGTATACTAACTGGCCAAAAGAGTACCAGCCCTCTACTTTTCCTCTGCATAGTAGTATTGGAAGACGTAAAACATACGTACGTTATTAAAATTCTTCTATAAAAAGCTTTTGTATCTACTACAAGAACTGTTTGCCACATTAATATAAAGGCTTTTAAAAATAGAAAGCATTATCGTCCATCTATCTCAGGACTAAATTTAGAATACATTTTCCAAAAGGTGCTTATCTCTCCAAAAAAAGGAGAGAAACTTCTGTGTTAGGTCAATACTTCGGTCATATCACTAGAAAGATGCTTGGGCAATGGCTGACTAATAACTTGTTTCTAACCTCTCCTCACCCAACACCAGCAAGTTTTCCTCACTAACAGAAACAAACTCACTAACAGAAACAAACTTAAAAATTTATATTATATTTATATTATAAATATAAAATATAAATAAAAATATAAATATTTATATTATATTTATATAGAAAAGTATTCCTTCCTACATCAATCCAGTGCATGCTCTGCCAAAGTAAACAGTTAACCCTTTATTCTACTTTGAAGAAAGACTAAAGACTTTTAAAAACTAATCAAGATATGTTGTTGTTGTGACAGAACCATTAATTTTTCTCTCCACATAAACAAAAAAAAGAATTCTACACATGCATGAACACTTCCTGAACAGTGTTTGGGGATTTCCTATTTTTTAAGTGAACTGCAGATCATGACACTATCATAACAATCACAATAAAAAGTCTTCATTTCCAGCACCTTAATTACTGAAAGGCAGCTTACCGTATCTGAAGCCTCAGACAGCACATAAACATTTAGTGATGTGCTCTCACCTACAGAACCAGATCCCACAGCTGAATCTACAGGCCGAATATCCTCCTCATTTTCTCTAGCCTGAAATATTTCATTGGCATAAACCAAAAGCTATATAAGGGGGGCAGCAAAAACAAATTATGGAAGGTACTACATAACAAAACCAACACCCCCAGTAACACCATCAAAACTCCTACAAAAAGCTTACAGTGCAGAAACAAATATATGATGTCTCCAACTTACAAGCATCTTTTGCAAAAATTTCAGATAGGATTTCTCCTGCTCTTTAAGGTGATCTATAAGGTGAGATAAACGCTCAACATTGGCCGATCTTTCATTTTTCTCTACAAGATCATCCCGCATGGAGCTGGCCTTAGCAATATAGTCGCGAATCTGAACTAGTCTGCTCACAATCTGTAAAGACACTACAGTTACTGAAGGCATTCAGCTACAACTTTCATGTATTTAATGCACAAGACATGGTGAGAGCAACTGCAAAGTAGGAATTAAAGGGGTGACATACTAGTACTTGCCATCATGTACGCACACTTCTCTAAGTGGTTACAAGTCAACAGCTTGTATAAGGATAGACAATATTCATGTGTGGAGTTGCAAGGCTGAAGCACAGGGCTTCTTATTGACAGAACTGAACTCACTAACACCTAAAAATACTAAACTGCTGAGAGTATTTTCTGGAACTGGAACAGCCTCTAAGATGAAAATGAATACTGCTTCTGTTACCAGTAAGCAGATTTCTAAAGAACAACACGATTAAATTCAGTTTCACAATTTTCCTCAAGTTGCCTTTTAGAAGAGTGGGAAGATTATTTCCAATAAAGATTTAACAGTTACACTTCTCAGAAATTCAGAAAGATGCACTGAAAAGCAACAAGGTAGGTAAAACCTTACTAAGAGTCATTACTCTGTATACCTTATAGGCTATGGTAAATACCTGGCTGCTATCCAAAGCTGGCTCTCCCCTTCCATCTTCTTGAGCAGAGACTTGACAATTTTGCAAGAAATCCTTGCTCAGAGCAGCTTCAAACAACTCTTTACATTGCACTGATATCCCACTTTCCTTTTTCTGGGAACCTGAGGCAGGATCTTTGCTTTTGTTAGTGTTTATCTGCATGGACAGGAAGTTGAATGGTTTTTTGTTTTCATTAAGTTGACGTTTGTTGTTAGCAGCCGTTGCCCTGCCTTGAGAATCACTTCCAATGCTTCTCTATAAACAAACAAACAAAATAATTGCTTTATTTTCCCCCCCCCAATATATTCTCAACACCGATTTGTTTCACTGCTTGGATTACCACTTCTGCAAAATTATTAGACTGATTTTCAAGTTACCTTATTAGTCACTGAATGGCCAAAAGTTAGCTAAAACCAGCTGCTGGTGATCTGTGACATATAATTTTCAAAAAGCAAGCCCACCCTCCCAGAAGAGCTGAGAAGCAAAAGGGTTCTGCACTTTCTCAGAGCTTATTTCCTCTCCCTTGCTGCAGCCTCCACCTTCACTATAGCAGAAGACATCCCACTCCTCCAGGTACGCTTGAGAGACTAACAAAAATTAAAAAGCACTTGCAGAATGATACCTCATAACTTGAGTTTTTCTTCAGACCCTTCTGAATAGCAACTTGTTGGCATAACATATATTTGTGGAGGAAGTTACGCCTAGCCTTTATATTCTAAACAAAGCAAAGAAGCCCATTTCAAAGAACGTTCACAACCAAAACAAGTTAAAGTCTGGCAAAGATTAACAAGCCTTTATTCTGAAACTTTCACCAAAGCATTAACTCTTCATACTTTTCATTGTTTCGGACAAGGGAAGGACAAACATGCCACATTCCCAAAGAACCAGTTACAGCTTAAGAATTCATGCCATTCATTTCTCTGCACTCTACTGAATAATTTTTAATGTTACTCTTCTGCTTAATCCACAAGGACAACAATGTTCAGAATCAAATTGGCCCTTTGAGAACAAACTTTCAAAATAAATACAATGAGTAAGATACCACTTGAGGGCACAGGTGTTTGTTAATACTCTCAAGCATAGGAAAGCCACAGTCCTGAACTTTCCATAATTTTCTCAAGTTCAAAACCAGAATTTTGATTTGGCTTTCACAGTGCCTAAAAGCTTTTTTACCTTAATGACTTTTTAAAGCTTTCTTTATTCATCTGCAAATTGTTAAGAAATGGCTAAACCGATTTTGTCGTCACATTTACAGTGGGAGGCAGTATTCACACAAACCTGATCCAAGTCGCTGAAGTTTATTCTTTGTTTAAGCCTTTCTAGTTCAGCCTGCTCTGGAACAGACATCTGGGTCATGTATCGAGCATGAGGAAAGCTATGAGGAGTTCTGGTCTTTCGTCTTCCAACTCCAGGTGAGGATTCTGGAGATATAGCATTAGTAAGCCTCGTTTCAGCTTCCCCACCAAGTTTTTTCTTGTTTTTTTCTGAAGATCTGTTTGCTTTCTTCTGTCGACTTCCCCAGTCCTTAAGGATTAGGAGAGGGGAAAAAAACAGTTGTATTTGTTATCCATACAGATAAAAAGTACATGTTTTAATTCAGTAGAAGAGAGTTTACTTCCATTTTAGAAGTCAAAAAGCAGTACCAAAATATGCACCAAGTCTTCTAAAGCAAACATCACATTACAAAATACAATTTTCCCTACAACATAAATTAGAAATAGCTTGTTGGGAAATTTTAAACCCATTTCATCCCACAATACATTAATTTCAAATGATGCTCAAATTTCATTTTTCTTCTTTGCTGAAGACTCTTCAGCAGTTTAGAACTTTTAGTTTTCACTTTCATGATACCTACATTGCTTTTGCAGTCAAAGAAAGCTTTGCAGCTTTACTTTACAGCTTTACTGTAGCTATTTTCATTACCCAAAACACTTCCCATAAATACATCTCCAGACATCACAACCTCTGAGTTACAATCACTGCTTGCTTACATCTACTTCAACTATTTTCACTTTTTTTTTTTATCATTAACTGTAAAGCTGTACTGAAAAGGCTTAGGGTTTTGCATTGTTACCTAACACAATCTACCTGGTAATTTTAATGTACAGTATAAAATGGCAACTGAAAGATGAGACTAATTATACCGTGTTGTTCAGCCGGTCATCAAGGCTTTCATTGCTCCAGCTAGGAAAGCCCTGATCATTCATGCCTTCTTCAAAAGGACTGCCTCCAGTTGCCATGACAATCAATCAATTAAAAGAATCTAAAAGAAACAGTTGAAAGAGATGCATTGTATTAAAATTATGTTATGGGAATTGGCAGATCTGCACCCTACTGTCTTTGCATATTTGTTCATATTCCCTTTGTCCCAGTAGAAGTGCCCACCAGGCTGTCTGGTCAGATGGCATCTATAAACTAGCTAGCCAACAAACCAAACTGAAATTAAAAAAAAACCCAGATGAGCTCCCTGATCTGGCTAACCTTATGGCTATATAAGAACTATCGATAGGCTGAGGGAAAGCAAATAAAAGCTGTGTCATTAGGAGTGAAACCCAGACAGATGAACTATAACACCACACCTTCTGTGCAACTTTCACCCAGGTGAACTGTCAGGTTTATTTAGAAAATAAGAACACAATGCCCTTTCACATTTTCTTTTCATGTTAAAAGCACAAGCATCCTACAAAAAGTTCATGGGAAAGTTCTCCTGCCAACTCATTCTAAATTTAACAAGCATTCAAAACAAATGCGTAGTGATCAGTTTAACACACTTTAGAAAACAATTATGTTTTGTAAGAACCTTCTTCAGTTACACATAAACTGTACTGCTTTGTAGATGTGCAAGACCAACATTTCAACTGGCACTCTATCATGACCTATGCCACTACACAAAATGAGTTCATCTTGACAAGATTAGAGGCCATCTGGGTTTACAGTACAATTTAGTAAGCCGTTTCCTCATCATCATGTTACATAATTCTACTAAAACCATAGCAAGAGTTTTTCCCTACCTTCCGCTTTAAAAACAAGTGGCAATATTCATCTTTACACAACACAAATAACCATTCACATTTATTTAACTTAAAACTTTCACAAAACAGATCTGCAAACATCTTTGTGGTAAGCACTTCTGATAACCTCTTAAGTAAATTCACTTCCACAGATGGAATACACCAATGCACCCTAATAAATACAGCTCAAAAATAACAGTATCTTGATTACTTCCAGTAAGTGGATTTTAGTGTTCTAACAGAACTGTGACCTTCCCAGAGAGCAAGTTTCTAAAAATTCATATTACAGTCTTTGATATTTCCAAATGCATTATAGTCAAGTGACAGGCACAGTCTGAAAATCACTTGGAGGTCTTCTGTGGCCCCTGGTGTGATAACTGTGCTGACAGCAGAGGGAACATTAAACTCACTGCCCACGGGAAAGGGTGGGGAGTGATAGCCATGTTCCTAGAATCCTTGGATGGGTAGGATGTGCTCATTAGCCTTCTGGCAGTCATCCTAGGAGAGGGACAACTCTGATTCCAAACCCGGACAGATGGAGCTTATTTAGCCCTGTAAGGCCTTCCAGCTAAGAGGTTAAACCTCCGTCCTAAGGACCTCGCTGCCAGTGTCCAAGCTTGCTAGGCCCTGGCAGATGAACCTTAGGACTAAAAGGTTGGGTCCAGCTCTGCGCATGCTGTCCCCTAAAAAAATCCCTAGTGCAGGCTCGAGGGTGCTATCTGCTATCCTCTTTTTATTAGCGCTTGGAAAAGGCACTGAGGAGGAGCATGGATGGAGCCCTCCCTGGAGCTTCGTTTGCGAAGCCTAGCTATACATAGTCAAGTGAGCTTAAGTTCACAGAGCTATACTAATATTTTATCCCTTCAACTCAGTTAAAAAACAAAAGAGGCTCAGCCAGCATTTTTCCTAGGGATGAAACTCTCCCAAATGGAGCCCATTTTCACCTCCTCACACACACTTTTGTATTTTTTCTTACTTTTCATTTTACCAGCTGTTTCCAGAAGAAATCCTCTTATAAAAGCTTTGGTATCCTCCCATTACGCTATTTCTGAATCTAGCAACCTATTATCAAGCTCAGCTTCTTGCATATTGTGGAATCTGTACAAAAGCTTATTTTAGCATGTGCATACTGCCTTATATTTACTACGGACTTGAAAAACCAACCAACCAAACAAACTAAACAAGCCAAAACCCAAATTTGTAAGTATATTTTCTATAGAAATAACAACTCAAGAAAAAAGTAATACTGTAGTAAAAACATTAAAGATCATAGTCAAAACATATTTTGTACATGTAACAGCAATATGAAAATTGCTCAAAAGTATCACTACAAAACATACTAACAAATCAAACACTCATATTAGGGTTTTTTTGCCCCACAGTGGAGTTGTTTTTCCTATAGCATTCATGTGAACTGCTAGAGCTCTGAAAAGCACTTAAAATCTTGCAGAGTCACTTAAAATAAAAATTAAATGAAAAAAGAGCAGTCTTCACTGAGCATTCATTTAGCATTAACTCCTCAAATGCTAATTAACTTCCTATAGAGTATTGCCAAATATACAATATCATCTAACAGGAGGAGACAACAGTGCAAGTCCTCCCTTATTGCACTGGACAGCCCTTACACAAGCAACACGCTAGGAGAACTGCAAACTCAAACACAAGAACCGAGAAGCATGCCCAGCACAATCAGCTTGCAGAGCGGCGGCTGACCCGCTAACCTCAGTCCTTGCTGGCGACCCGTAGGCTGCCCTCTCGACCTGTTTCACTTCAACGGCGGGACGCCAAGCCCCAGCCCAGGCCTAGCGGGTCTCGTCGCAGCCAAGGGGTCCAGCAGATGGATTGATCCCCCGGCGGCTCTGCCGGCCGACCTGCTGAGAGAGGCGAGCGAAGCGCTGCCCGGGCCGGGGACAGTCAGAAAGGGCGCGGAAACCCGCTCCTTCACGGCGCCAAAACTCGGGCCATCGCGGGGGGGTGCGGGTAATACGCGAGTTCTGCTCTAAGCGCCTCAAACAAAAGCGCGGCCGTTGCCACTACCCCGCCAGAGTCTCCCTGGAGACAGAGTAACGCACCCTGACCCAGAGCAGAGGGGTGTGTAACTGTACAACCCGCCAGCACCGCAAGGCTTCCTTGGCCTGCGGGTCCCGACCCCGCGCCGGGCAGCGAGCGTAATTCCCTTTCCTCGCCGGCCGAGTGCCCGCCCCCGCGAGCCCGTAGGGGCGCAAAGGCCGACCCAGGCGGCCCTGACCCTCCAGCGGAGGCCACCGTCTAACCCGGGTTCCGCTGCCAGCGGGAGAAAGGGAGAGGACAGCTCACCCCGCGGCGGAGGAGAGGTCACCCAGGCCCGGTTTCTCCTCCACTGCCGTTCACTACCTGCGGGGCCTGAGCTGGCCGGCCACGTCTTTCGCCGCCTGGCAGCTGAGTAGAGCAGCGGCTTCGCTTCGCTCAATGCCGTCAAACAGCGCTGGCGGAGGAACTCACAGCCCTGCCTCAACTACCACCACAGCCGCCATCTTGGGCGCCACTCCGCGAGAAGTGTGGAAGGCGGACCTCACTCGACGGACACACACCGTTACCTAGTAACCTCCGCCCGAAGATGCCCTTCCGCGCTGTGCAAGCACCGCCCGCCCCGGACCACGTGACAGCAGGGCGGCCCTTCCCCTGCTTCCGGGCAACCACCAGTAGAGAATCTCTGCGCACTGCCTCGGCTGACTCCAAGTCCCACGGTGCACTGCCCGCGCAGACGCAGTGCGTCCTGGGAGCGGCAGTTTTGCAGCCAGGGCACAGCCCGGCCTCATGACTTTTTGGTGCGTGTGCAGCGCGGGCTTGAGGCCGGCTGTGAGGTGCTGGGGTGGTTTTGGACGAAAACTAAAATACGAAGACAGTCATGAACTCTATAAATGACTTTACCTGACTGATAAAATCACGTCAAATGTGCATGAAGATGAGATCCTAGAACTGTGGAATCATTATGGTTGAAGAAGACCTCTAAGATCATCAACCATATACCTATCACCCCCACGCCAGTAAACCATGTCAGTAAGTACCACATCTACACGTTTTTGAACCCCTTCAGATACTCCACCAATTCCTTGGGCAGTCTGTTCGATGCTTAACTCATTTTGTGAAGAAATTTTTCCTAATACCAACCCCAAACCTTCCGTGGTGCAACTTGAGGCCATTTCCTCTTGTTCTATCACTAATAACCTGGGAGAAGAGATCAACCCCCCTTCAGTACAACCTTCTTTCAGATAGCTGCAGAGAGAGATAAGGTCTCCCCTGAGCATTCTTCAGACTAAATCTCAGTTACCTCAGCCGCTCCTCATAAAAGTTGTCCTCCAGCCCCTTCACCAGCTTTGCTGCCATTCTCTGGACACACTTCCATGCCTCAATATTGTTCTTGCAGTGAGGGACCCAACACTGAACACAGTATTTGAAGCATGGCCTCAACAGTCCTGAGTACAGGGGCACAATCACTTCACTGGTCCTGCTGGCCATGCTATTTCTGATACAAGCCAGGATGCTGTCCTGCTGTCCTTCACAGGAGTGTTAACTTGCAGAGTCCTGCTGCCCACGTTTGTTCTGCTGTAGCATGTAGAAAATGCACTAGTGAAAAGGTGGAAAGCATCGCGGTCCGTCCTACCTTTTTTCCTTCTTTTTCAGCAGTGCCATTACTGGTGTTCTGTTGCTGGCTTTAGGGCTTGGAGTTTACAGATCTAGGTTCTTTAAACTTTCTTTTGGAAAAAAATAAAAATACAAACCAGAAAAAAAATACAGAACTCAGAGTTCAAAAAAGTATTTATGAGTAATAGTCATGGTGTGCTTTATTGTTGTGCTTCCATCACTCAGGTGTTCCATAAACCTGGTATTTAGCAGAGCTTCTTGTTAGTCCTCAGGAGGTTGAGCTTGCATAATGTACTTGGGATCTTTGATTTACATTTCAGTAAAGGTGGTATCATTTATATTTCTTTCATTTGAGGGATTTGTCCCTTGTTGTCAGAATGGGAAAGAAGAGTTACCATTTTGAACATTTCCAGTACACTGAGTTTCTAAAGCAGAAGCAATATTTTCATAGGCCTCACAATTCATCCAGAGCAAGAAACATTTTACTGGGACTACATGAAAGTACAGTTAACCCTCCATCATATTGGAACTTATACAAATGTATTTTGCTCCACAATAAAAAAACCCACATAAACACTTTCAATGATACAGTAACCAATCTGCAATTTAGAAAAGAAATTAAATGATCCAAAAATCTGTGAAATAAAAATGTTTCAATAAAAATAGCATTTTCTCCAGCAGATGTCCCCATATCAAAGGAATCGTTCTAGACAATATGTAGCATTTCAAAAAGGTGAGCATAAGACTGCCTATTATAGCAGCATTTCCCCCCCCCCCATTTCTACCATGGGCTACATGACTGAAATCACTTTAAAGAGAATCTGCAACATCTTGATGGAAACTCTTTGTGTAAGAAATATATGTTATTAATCTATGAATCTCGATTGCAGTTCTGCAGCTAATAAATTTAGTTATCAGCTTTTTAAAATTATACTTTTAACTACTGTTCTTTTATCATGACCTCTGTTGCCACGTCTGAATATTCGGCACAATATTGGCAGTGTTGCTGCTTTCTATTTTCTTAGTGGCTTACCTCCCACTGCCCAGCAGGTGGAGGCAGAATTGAAGAGAAAGTAGTGCTGTAATACAATGGCTATCGTTATTTTTGTTGCTGTGGTTTATTCTTAAACTACATCTTCATTACTATTATTTCCTGCAGGAAGAGAAAACCAAAACTTTACATGAAAATGAAATACACTGTTAAGGAAAAGCAATCAATTAAATAGATTATAGTACGTTTTAGTAACATCTTTACTGTAGTCCTCTCTATGTACATAGCTGCATATTTTCTATGCCATGGAATGTCATCTATTTGTCATATGTTTTTCATAGGAGTTTACAGCATCATTACTCTGATTCTTACTTTATATTTGCAGGATGATTTTTCTCTTCTTGTTTTCTGTCCTTCTTCCAGAACTTGCTGCAAAGTGTTCCAAAGAAATCATTGAAAAAAGATACTATAAGCATTAAGGAATCATTGATTGCACTGCAAGAAGCATTATTTCCAGTAGGTGGTTCTCCATTGCTGTTACATAGTAACAGCTCAGGATTTGGGAATGACTGTATGCTAAAACTAATACAGCTTAAAGACTGCCATGTTAATTAAAAACAAATAAAATATGTTTTGGGGGAAGTCCTATATCAATGCTAATGAGCCTCTAGATTGACAGTAACTAATTCCTCCTACAAAAATCTCTGTTTTAAGTGCTTCTATCAGCAGACATGCTAATGAATGCACCCTCACAGAAACAGAACAGATTATCTTTGAGATAGCCCAATTTAATTAGAATTGAAAGCTATGTCAGAGACATGTGATGATTTTTCCCTTGCACATCTGCTGGCTATATCTTGTTAATTTTACTTTATTATTCCAGAGTGAATGGGAAGAAAGCAAACAAAAGACAGGCATGTAAGGACTAGAGAGATGAAGTGAAAGATTGAAGTTTTACTGAGGCAGAGGAGATGTGAGGAGTAGTTGGGGAGAGAGATTTTTAAAGGACCTGAAACAAAGGCAGTAATTAATAAGGTATTTGATTCAAATGGTAATGGTCCACTTTTTTTCTGATTTTGAGACAAAGAGGTTTTTGTTGCAAAAATGAAACTAACCAAAAATTAGTCTACCATAATATGGCTGCACAGTGACTATTGGGCTACTATACTAAAGGTGATTTTTCATTCTTTGCATAACATTAGATTGGAAAGATCTTTTAAGGCATTAACATAAACTCTTGAGTTGATTTATACAGGAAGATAAAGTATCTACTTATCCCTATGGGACCTGATAATAAATTAAGGAGGTGTGGGGCAGAGGCATATCCATATAAGACAACAAAGACAAGCAGGCAGGTCAAGGATTAGCCAATTCACTACCAGTAAAGAAGAAAGCAATTTTTGGTGATCCACTCAAGCAATAAGACCCATCAAAAGCAATAAAGGAAAGAAGAGTGATTGGGAAACTGGTATTAACTTGCCTGGCCAGACAATCATCACAGAATCACAGAACCATTAAGGTTTGAAGAGACCTCTGAGATCATCAAGTCCAACCATACATGTTACTAACATACCACTAAACCACGTCCCTAAGTAGAACATCTTAATGTTTCTTAAACACCTCCATGGACAGTGACTCTACCACCTCCCTGAGCAGCCTATTCCAAGACTTCACAACCCTTTCAGTAAAGAAATTTCTCCTTATATCTAATCTAAACCTCCCCTGCTACAACTTGAAACCATTTCTTCTCATCCTCTCACTGTTAACCCTGGAGAAGAGACCTACCCCTATCTCGCTACAACCTCCTTTCAGGTAGTTGTAGAGAGCAATAAAGTCTCCCCTGAGTCTCCTCCAGACTAAACAACCCAAGGTCCCTCAGCCACTCCTCCTAAGACTTGTGCTCCAGACCCCTCACTAACCTCATTGCCCTTCTCTGGACACACTCTAATGCCTCTGTGTCTTTCTTGTACTGAGGGGTCCAAAACTGAATATAGGATTCTAGGTTGGCCTCACCAGCACTGAGTACAGGGTGATGATTGCTTCTCTGGTCTTACTGGTCACACTATTTTTGATACAGGCCAAGATGCTGTTAGCTTTCTTGACCACCTGGGCACACTGCTGGCTTATGTTCAGTTGACTATCAACCAACACCCCCAGGTCCTTCTCAGCCAGGCAGCAATCCAACCACTGTTACCTAAGCCTATAACATTGCATGGGGTTGTTGTGACCAAAGTGTAGGACCTGGCACTTGGCCTTGTTGAAACTCATCTCATTGGCCTCAACCCACCAATTCAGCCTATCCAGGTCCCTTTGTAGGGCCTCTCTACCCTCAAGCAGATCAACTCTCCCTCCTATCTTGGATTTATCTGCAAACTTACTGAGGGTGCACTCAATCCCCTCATTCAGATCATTGATAAAGACATTGATCAGAGCCAGCCCCAGCACTGAGCCCTGGGGAGCACCACTGGTGACCAGCCACCAACTAGAATGAACCCCATTGATGACTACTCTCTGGGCTTTGCCCTCCAGCCAGTTCTCTACCCAGCAAAGAGTAAACCTGTCTAAACCATGTGCTGGCAGCTTGTCCAGGAGAATGTGGTGGGAGACAGTGTCAAAAGCCTTATTAAAATCCAAGTAAATGGCATCTACTGCTTGCTCCTTGTGCACTAGGTGTGTTACTTCATCATAAAAGGAGATCAGGTTAGTTAAGCAGGACCTGTCTCTCATGAACCCGTGCTGACTGGGCCTGATCCCTTGGTCATCCTGGGCTTGCCATGTGATTGTCCTCAAAATGATCTCTTCCATAATCTTCCCTGGTACCAAGGTCAGGCTGACAGGCCTGTAGTTCCCCGGATCCTCCTTCCAACCCTTCCTGTAGATGGGAATCACATTGGCAAGTCATCCTATCAATGCACTCCTTGATGAAGTGTTCCTGTAGGCACCCTTGAAGTACTGGAAGGCTGCTGCGAGGTCCCCCCAGAGTCTTCTCTTCTCTAGGCTAAAGAACCCCAACTCTTTCAGCCTGTCCTCATAGGGGAGGTGATCCAGCCCTTTGACCATCTTTGTGGCCCTGCTCTGGACCCACTGAAGTAGGTCCATGTCTTTCTTATGCTGGGGCCCCAGAGCTGGACACAGTACTCCAAGTGAGGTCTCACCAGAGCAGAATAGAGGGTGAGAGTCACCTCCCTTGACCTGCTGGCTACACTTCTCTTGATGAAGCCCAGAATACAATTAGCTTCCTGGGCTGCGAGCACATGTTGCCAGCTCAAATTCAGTTTTCCATTTGCCAAGTTGTTCTCCACAGGACTGCTCTCAATCCACTCAAAACACTCATCCATACCAGCCTGTATCCATGTCTGGGATCGCCCAAAGCTGTTAAATCTCTGTCAGATAAAATATCTGTGGAAGTACTCAGCTGAAAGTGCTAATATAATAGGAATAAAGACCACTGATTTCTTGTGCTAGCTCTTTCTTTTAAACATCCACAAAAGAGATAAGATGGATTTGATACAACTGACCTTGCTTATAGGAAGTAATAAACATCTTTATTAAGCGTAGAAGTGTTTAGTCTGGAGAAGAGGAGGCTCATGGGGTACCTTCTAGCTCCCTACAACTATCTGAAAAGAGGTGGTAGTAAGGTGGGGCTTGGTCTCTTCTCCCAAGTAACAAGTGATAGGAAAAGAGAAAATTTCTCCAAGTTGCACCAGGGGAGGTTCAGATTGTATATTAGTAAAGTGCAGAAAGACTCTATAAACTCAAAAAAGGTTATAAAGCCAGGTATGTTTATTACAGCACCAGGCTCAATACCAAATTTTCTGGAAAATAGACACTCAGCACAAAATTAATGGAGAAAGATAGTGTTACCTTTAATTGGAAGCTTCCACACCTTCCAGATCCTGTACATGGACATGTGCACTGCCCCAAGGGATTACACCTTTGTATATGTTTTATTAGTAATTAACATATTGATCTCTACAGCCAACCCTGGCTCTGGGTTTTCTAATAGCCCACCCCCCGTGGTCTTCAGCTCTGCCCCTCAGAGAGAACCCACATGGGGCTTGGCCCTCTTCTTCTGTTTTGTCTTCAAGCTATCTGCAGGTGGCTTCTTCAAAATATCATGTCCTTGGCAAGGTGTGGGAAAGTCCAAGGTAGTACCCAGGAATGTGCCTAGTGGCTTCTAAAATGTGAACAATCCAGGAAGCTTCACATAATCCTTGAAGTACTAAAAAACAACCAAATACACTTAAATCTTTAGGCATCAGGCTTCTGGGGGATCATTCCACCTAACATGAGCACTCCAAAACAGCAACACAAATCTTTAACTACAATATCTCATACATATTCAGGAATTTTCCTGGAATAGGCAGGCCTATTGTAATCATTTCCAGGAATTCATTTACATTGTTCATGCCCCATTTGAGCATGCACTCTGCCCTCTGGTTGTCATCACTGGAGGTCTTCTGTGATGAAGACTCATCCTTCGATAGTCTTCCTCCATCACTAAACTTTTCACCTTTCTTTGTTTCTTGTAGAACATTTCAAAATCTTCTTTGGGCCAAACCCTTCCATGGTTTCTTAGCTGTAAAAAATATCTTTTTAGTGGTTCATTAGACTCAATTCTTGTCTACATCCTATTAATTCTTGCCTACATCCTGTTAATTCTTGACTAAGATAAACTGTGAGATCAGCTATGAGCTACTTTTAGTCTTTAACACGGGGCCCCAGAGCTGGACACCAAGAGGGTTATCAGGCATTGGCACAGGCTGCCCAGGGAAGTGGTGGAATCACCATCCCTGGAAGTGTTCAAAAAATGTGTAGATGTCATGTTTGGGGACATGGTTTAGTGGTGGGCATAGTAGTGTTGGGTGGACAGTTGGAGGTCAGAGGTCTTTTCCAACCATAATGATTTGATGATGTTTTATACATACTGTTTCAAAAAAACTGATAAAAGCATAATTAATGATCCTTGACATATTTTGCTTCATTTCTGTGCAAATTCTCCCACGAGCAGCAAATCTGACTAGATGTGTATGAACAGGCAAGTCTTTACTGGCTGCATTAAGGTCTATGGCATTTGCCAGTTTTCAGTATCAAACAAGTGCAAAGGCTCTAAGAAAGACCTTACTGTCTTCCTTGTGTGCTCATATGACTGTCAGTTGTATATTCTTTGAGAGTCTTCTAGTTAGAATGTTTATTCTCACAAAATCATTCTGATGATAGGTAGCTTATAGGCTTCTTGAGTAACACAAATCTGACTTGACACTGTGTGTAGTTCTTGTTTAACTGAACTCGAGCCATACATTTTAGCCACCTTGTCTTAGTTTGAAGACTTCAAATGATGGAGAGTCTATTTGTGACGCTCCATAAATTGTTTAAATGGTTAATAAATCTGAGTTTAAAATGCCATGCCTTTTTTCCACTTTCTAAATTCAGAGCCCACCCACTGAGTAACAATAGGTTAAGAATCACAGTATGAATATATTTCACTCTCCTTGCAAAAATTATTAGCCATAGTAAGATACCCAGTAAAAATGACTTGTTGAATAATTCTGAATATTTGAGTGATTCTTAATGGAGGCTACTCATGAGAAATTTATTGAATTTATTAAATACTCAAAATTTAGGCTATGAAGTTAATTAGTCAATGTAATTAATAAAGAGAAATACTACCAGGTAAACAGATTCCAGGTAATAAACCAGACATTATTTAGAGGAAGTGTGCAACAAGTATTAGTCTTCAAAAGGAAGTTGATGGTGTGAATATTTTTGTTCAGTATTTCCATAAGAGTTTACTTCTTCCAGAAGCATTCCTTTCAGCATACTCATTTATTGAACTTTGAGTAGAGCCAACACAGATGGCATTTTAAAGTATTCTGTGACATATTCATCTATCCCTAAAAAGCTTACACAGAAAGTGATTTTGTGTAACCAAGTCTCTGATATCATGTGCTTCTAGTGCCTTCCAATTTAGCTAAAAGTGAAATCAAACAAGATCCTTTGGCATCGCTGAAAGTGATTTCCTGGATCACAGCAGTGAAAGGAAATCATAGAATCCTAGAATGGTTTGGGTTGGAAGGGACCTCTGGAGCTCATCTAGTCCAACCCCCCTGCAGTGGCCAGGGACATCCCCAACTAGAGCAGCTTGCCCAGAGCCCTGGCAAGCCTCACCTGCAATGCCTCCAGGGATGGGAACTCAACCACCTCCCTGGGCAACCTGGGCCAGTGTTCCACCACCCTCGTGGGGAGCAACTTCTTCCTAATGTCCAATTTAAATCTACTCCTCTCCAATTTAAAACCATTGCCCCTTGTCCTTTCTATTTTTATTTCAGAAGCCTTGTGTTAAGCACAGAATTAATTGTGTTAAGCACAGAATCTTCTTATGTTGCAACTGCAACTTCTCAGTAACATTCCTCTCCAGTGACTCATAGCAGATGTAAGCCTCAACTCTACAGAATTTAATAGCAAAAACAATCGCAGCCTGGGAAGGGCTCTGGAATTCTTTTCATCAACTGAAGAAGATTTCAGAAGTTTAAGTTTTGTCCAGAGGGTAAAGGTAAACATCTTAGGTACCTATGAGGGAAGAAGGAAGAATTTGGGGTAACTGCTATAGTTATGGTTTAAAAGTAGCATATTTTGGAAGGCCGTGTAACTGTTGCAATGTTACTAATGATACATGAATGTATGAGAAGGATCTAGCTATTTTCCTACGATGTCTAGCTAGTTAATAAAGCTCATATTCAAATCTGTAGTTTCTAAATGTATAATAATGTATGGCTATATGAACAAGACTATATTTAATCTTAAAAGTAGATCAAACAATGAATTATTGTCCATTTTTCGGATGAGGAAAATGGGGCCATTTTTTAACACTATGTGATTAAAGCAAAATTTGTGCATTAGTTTAATCATTAAAACCAGTTTCAATTTTAAGAAAGCAAGTAAGTTTTTCTTCAAGTCATTTTCTGTCCTTTTGGCAGATTCTCTCATTACTATTATATTTATTAGGAATACAATTCTTACTGACATTGTATAAACAGAAATAGGCATCGCAATTCCATCTACTTTGCTGTCTCTAGAAAACAGGCTGACAGTTCACAATGTTAATAGCACAGATTTTCTCTAATGTCATCAAATGTTTTTAGTAACTTGTTATTGAAAAAGACAAACTTTAGGGGATATTTGAACATAGGATTGATTTTCTGAGTAGCCTGCACAGAGAAGGAAAATGGTGCTTGTCTAGAATTTTTGTTCCTTAGCTTTGGAGAAACCTTTCTGCACATTTGTGCAAGTGCACATTCCAAGTATAATCTTTGAGTACTAAATGAATAATCTCATATGGATAGAATTTCAATGTTGCACAAGAGTTGCCCTTAAAATTTGATTTTATTAAAACAGAAAGTGATTCTTTTTTTTTATTAGCTGTTAAGGGCCTATGTTTTCACCTTGTAAAAATTATGCTAAGTTTTTCTCACTCTATCATGATGTGTGATAATTAATCCATATATCTACTGTTAGATTAAGATTTTCATGGGAAGGGATCTCCACGGCACAAATCTGGGGGGGGGGAGAGGATGTTGGGGTTTTTTTTGTTAAACCAACACAGGTGTTATAAGAAAAGTCTTGGAAGTCTCTCAGCACTTAGTAACTCTTTGTATTCACTAGCATCAACAACACAAAAACATTTGTTAAGTTATGCGATTGTTTTCATCTGTGCCATGGATTAAAATTTGTAATTTTTTTGCAGTCTTTTGGAGTGAATGATTATCAGCAGTTGTATTCTCTCCCTACATTTTAAACTATTTTACCCTCCATAAGCATTTTTGGATAATGTATTTTAAAGAGCTGTATAACAACCTGGGTAAATAGTTAAATGAGTGGAGAAATTAGTTTAAGAAACTGATTTTGAAATCAGTCTTTCTACAGGAAGATTTTAAGCTTTCCTTGAAAAGAACTTTAGCTTTACATATTACCAAGGAGCATGGACATAAACTTTCAGACAACTGCTACTAATACAATCTTTTCTGAAACTTTTTCTAGAAATGTGGAAAACTAACTAAGCAGTTACCCACCTGAATTCCCAGACTGAACCTCTTGATTTAGTGAGTGTATGCAAAACATTTTGAACATATCTGAACATTTTGAACATATTTGTACTG
>VWZO01011716.1:0-19093 GCA_013396975.1 Bucco capensis | reverse complement strand
AGTGCTTGGAAAAGGCGCTGAGGAGGAGCATGGATGGAGCCCTCCCTGGAGCTTCGTTGGCGAAGCCTTGCCATGACGACAATGAGGGTTGACCACTCAGCGATTCTCATGTTACTGCAACTGTGGGATCAGATAAACTATGGGAATTTATACGTGTTGGAAAATTGTCTTAAAAGTGCAAGGCACTGCCCCTGTTGGGCTCACCACTGCTTGCTGTTCTCTACTTTGTCTGAGTCTCCCTGCTGGGCAGTGATAGAAGCAGTGAAACACTGTTAGGTCAGCCATTTCCTTTCAGAACTTGAGTTTTCATGTTTGTGCCTAGTCTTCTTGACCTTTTTTTGGGAGCACAACCAGCAAAAAGATTTTGGTCCTTCCAACCCTCATTCCTACTTCAGGTCCACTCTGTTTTTTCCTATGTCCTTTCTCGTCCAGTGTCTTCCCTGTTTCTGACTGATAGATCTGCCTTGGTTTCTTCCTCTTTATACATCTCATAATTCACTTACAGTCAGAGTGAGCACATATTGTGAGTGACTATAGGAGCAATAATTCATCTTGGGTTTACTGTCCAACTTGCTTTCTTGAAAAATAAACTCCAGGATTAAAATATATTGAGCAATGTATTTAAATCATCACATTTAGAATTTTATTTATAGCCTATTTCTACATTTTGGTACCTCTTTCGAGCATCTTAGTTAAGAGCTAAAGATTGCTTGTAGAAGCTCACACATGCTCTAAGGGCCATGATCTGCCTTGATTGTGCCTGATCCTAAATTCTCTGAACAGTATGAGAGGTTTACTTGATAGTCTTTTCTTAAAAAATAAGAATACTGTAGCTGTAAAGCTGTGCAATCCTTTTAAGGTTGATTATGGTCTTCAGGCATTCACAGTCAGTGAAGTCATGATAGATCAATTTAAATATTAGAACTAATGGGAGGGACAATAGTGTGCTTTTCTACTGAAAATAACAGAGAATGAAAGAAAACAGTTAAATATGAATCTTCCAGTGAACAAAATATAGTCCTGTGTCTCCTAGAAAACATACTCAAGATATGCATGGAGTTGGGATAGCAGTCACCAGACACAGATTGTTTATGGGTTGTCCAGATAGCTAATGCATTGTTTGGTCACTCCTCTCACAGTGTCATTGCAACAGATGGCAAGAGCTGCTTTTAAAAAGTACTGACTGCTATAATCATAATTATTACTCTCATGCACATTACATGTGCATGTTTTATTATGGCAGAAACCTCTGAAATCTGAATTAGTAACAGAATTGAATGTGAGGCAATTCTTGCATGTTCCAGTCACCCTCCTTTTTTAAGTCTTAAATTCATAGGATTGAGCACTTCAAACAATAGCAGAACTTGTTGCATTGAATTATGGTCAAGTTTCTAATTCAAATTAACATTTATTTGCTTGGCATGAAGAACAACTTACAACTAGTAGAAAAAGAAGAGTGGGTACATATTTTGGGTTAAACAGGCATTAGCATACGCTAAATGAAAATATTTTAAGTTTTAGAAAAAAAGAAACATTCTTCAGTTGATAGCTTGCAGCAGTTTAATCAGATTAGAATTTGTTAATGCATAATATTTGTAAATATTTTAGTAATTGGAGGCATTGGTTTCTTGTCTGGAAGCTGGAAAATTCTATCTCACAGAGAATTGTGAAGTTATATCAGCTAATGATTGCAAGGCATTGAGATGGAATGATGATTGTTTCGGCCTATAAAATAAATTTCAAATGAAATAATGGGATTTAAAATGCTGTGGGTCACACAGTACAAAATACACATAGCTATCAGTTGAAAGATGTCATCCTTCACAGTTACAATAAAAGCTGGTAACTATTATGCTTTTTTAAAAAAAAATGATGTCTCTCCTTTCCTGGAACACAGAAGTTGCACAAGTCTTCTTTAGTTCAAGGACAACGAACCCAATTCAGATTTTAATTACTTGAATATAACAGAGAGCTTTCTTTGTTATAAAACTGACATTTAAAGGGCCAACGAGGAATATTGCTCTGCTTTTCAGAATATTTTCAAATGCTATTTTTCTTTTGCCTTATTTCGCGTTTTTCTTGTTTTGCAATAAAATATGTGGGTTTGAATCTTGAATAGCTGTCCTAAAATACATGGAAGAGGAAATATACTGGTTTTACTGGATTTTGGAGTTGTACTTGATCAGACTATTTTACACATTCATAATGAAGCCTAAATATATATTACATTTACAATAAGTAAGAAAATAATTCTAGTTTAGAAGTTTATTTTGGATGAAATTTAAAATATCAGATGTGACTGTTTAGTTTTAGTATTTATGTTAACTAGTATTTTATTTGTTTCTCTAATTCACAGCTCTGAAAGAATGAAGATTTTGGTAATGATGGATTTTGTCCTTGCAGCTAGCTTGATGGATGCCATTGCCAGCACTGTAAGTTCTAGTAATTAGATTTTTCTATAGAGTTTATTCCAAATATTTCAAACCTTGTGCTTACAAGTATCTCAGCCACATGGGATGGGAGAATCTTTGATGGAAAAAATTAGAATTCATAACAAAACTGAAAGACTGGGGAAATAATCTCAAATGATGTTCAGGGGGGACAAATTTTAGACAAGAGGAAACAAATGCATAAATATACAAAGGAAGATAAATAACTAAGGAATAGCACTGAAGAAAGTAATCCATTCAGTTTGTTACTGAGTCAGACAGGAAACAGGAGGTGATAGAGTATCTTTGCTAAAAAACGTATCATATGAATAAAAACTAGGAATATTTGAAGTTTATCTCTAAGTTCTCACCTTTTAATCTAATTAAAACACTAATCTCATTAGAGATTTTTTTTTTGAGCTCATTTAAATTCTAAACTATGGGAAATAATAAGTCAAGTTAAAATTTTGTCTTATTGTTTTCATAAATTATTCTGACAAATTTATAGCACCAGTTTTAATGGACAATCATTAGCTGCTAAATAATTCACGCCTTTTCCAAGCGTGCTGATAAAAAGAGGATAGCAGATAGCACCCTCGAGCCTGCACTAGGGATTTTTTTTAGGTGAGACACAGCATGCACAGAGCTGGACCCACCCTTTAGTCCTAAGCTTCATCTGCCAGGGCCTAGCAAGCTTGGACGCTGGCAGCCAAGTCCTTAGGACAGAGGTTTAACCTCTTAGCTGGAAGGCCTTCCAGGGCTAAATGAGCTCCATCTGCCCGGGTTTGGAATCAGAGTTGTCCTTCTCCTAGGATGACTGCCAGAAGGCTAATGAGCTCATCCTACCCATCCAAGGATTCTAGAAACATGGCTATCACTCCCCACCCTTTCCCGTGGGCAATGAGTTCAATGCTCCCTCTGCTGTGGGCACAGTTATGGCACCAGGGGCCACAGGAGAACACAAGGGATTTTCAGACTGTGCCTGAAAATTAAGTGTACAAGTCACAAAACAACATTGACTTGAAGTTTTTAACTTTTATTTTTCATGCACATTCACAGCTTCTTAGGGATTATTTATTTCAGCATGCCAAAAATGAACTTGAAACTTTATGATATTTATTTTGGCAATGTTAAGATTGTTGTCATAAGTGTGTAATCCAAAAGCATTTTGAAAGTGCGCAATGAAGTTGAAAACATGTCAGTGTGGACTTTAAAACACTGACATTTTAGAACCTTCACAATGTTAGTAGCAAGCCTCACTGGACAGTGAATCTCTGTACATGGCAGGTAACAGAGAATAAACAATCTTTATGATTGAGTCAGTGCTATAGGGTTTGTCCCAAACATCCCTTCTGTATGTTTGGGATATTTATACCCGCTAAAGAGAAGGTCTTTTTGCAAAGCAGCTATATGTTTGGACACTCTGTAACATCTGAAAGGTAGCAGTTTAGGTGGAAGTCAACATTGTGTTTGTAGGAAATGGTGCTCTAAATCTTTTATTCAAGTTACATTTTATTTATGGTTTGGTTTGCTGTTTTATTGAATCACATTAAACGTGACAAAAAATTGTTGATTTTATAATATATGTTTTCCTCTCTAGGATCTACAGAACTGTTTTCAAGAGCACCTAAGACTTCAGGGCCAGGTTCAGCTTCTTGAACATCGTGTGAAAGAGCAGCAGTTAAAAATTATACAGCTTTTAGAGAAGAAAGAGATTCAGCACAGTGACAGAGGAGATGAAAACAGTGTCATTGACTTGGGAGGAAAAAGGCAGTATTCAGGTTAGAAATGAAGCTATTCTTTTCCTTACCATTCATTGTAAATGTACCCAGAAGCTTTAGCACAATTGGGCCCATTGACTTATTGTTTTAACAGTTCACAGAAAACTGTTTGTTCAAACCATAGTGTTCAGCTTTTACCTAGACCTGCTGCCACAGGGAAGAATGGTATATAGATCAATTCAGGATTGAAGCAGTTAACTGATTTATTCATAACACATAATTAAAACAATAACATCTGTGAACAATGAATTCAGACTAAATATCAGCAATACAACAGATAAGTTTACAAAATGCTAATGAACAGCTACAGATTTCTAAACACTCTTCTTCAACTCATCTCAAGTAGTTTTAAACCACAGGGTCAGTTCACATTCACAGCATCATGTGGGTTACAAGTGCACACTGACTCTGTTCCCATCTGAGACATCCATATATACACTCATGAGCCTGGCATAATGACATCTGTGTCTCACTTGAATAATATTCTGTGTGTTGCACCATTTTCAGAGTTAGGTTTAGTTGAGGACATCACAGGTTCTAAAATACTGATTTGAAGTTGTTTTTGTAATCTCCCCAGCATTCTGGTGGTGATCTCATCCCTCTGCAGTGGAAGAAGGCTAAGTGTGTTAGCTTGTAGTAGCTGGAGTGAGGCCCAAACTCTTCAAATAATAAAACTCTATCCAAACCAATAGTTTGATCAAAAATACACGTTTGGGATCTGATTCATGGATTGTGTTTGTTTCTGTTTGTCCAATGCTGAAGAGTCTAAACTTCTGTAATTCTTAATAGCTTTGTTTGAATATACTTTCAGTGTTTATTCTGCTGGAAGAAATCAAAACAAAATAAAGCATTGGTAAAATAAAATTTAAAGCAGTTGTAAGTCTGACTTTAGTTGTAGAGAGAGATGAAGTCTCCCCTTAATCTCCTCTTTGCCAGGCTAAACAGGCCCAGATCCCTCAGTCTTTCCTCATAAGGCTTATGTTCTAAGCCTTTTGCTAACCCACTAAGAAAATAATGGACAAGAAAAGCTATCTTCTATGAGCTAATCAAACTTTGTCTAGAAAGACAACTTAGGTGTTATTTAAATCATGTTTTCTATTACAGTGTATTCAAATCCTGGCATAGCTGTTTGTTTTCAGTATAAACTGTGTCAGATCCTCAGTGATGCTTTCACTAAGAAGAAATATAATAGTTCAGAAAGTTCCAAAGTGGCCTGGCAGTTCAGCCAACATGTTCAGAAATGTTTCCAGAAAAGGCTTGCAGTTTCCCTTTGCCAGGGAAAATGAGACATCTTTCCTGTATGACTGCTTGATGGCAGAGTACATATAAACAAAGAACTCCTTTCATGTCAGAACTCCTAGAGGAAAAAAGATTCTACAATTACACTGTTGTTGTATTTTCATGAGCTCTGAATTTTGTCCTTGCTGTAAATGCTGATTACTCATTAACATCAATGCAGACCAGACAATGTAAATGGTATGAAGCCACAGTGTTATCATTTTACACAAGCATTGTCTTCTAAACATTTTTGCACCTGTTTGGTACAAAGGCCAAGAGCATCAGATCCAGCAATTGTTTCTCTTTTCTAACATTTGTGATTCCACACTCTTGGTTTTGGCAGTTCTTTTGTGGGCTTTCTGGACATGGAAGTACATGTTTGCTTTTAAAAGTTACTGTGTGTTTTATCTGTAGAGAAATTACATGACTATAACAGGATTCTAATGTGGATGATACAATTGCAAATTAAAAGTGACACCACCACTTAAACCAGATGAATTATTTTGCTAGTCAAATGAAGACAAAAATGATAATATTTTAAGCTAGAAAAGAAGATTCTTTTAAAGAAATGCCAAAATAATTACAGCATAATAAAGTTTTAAAGCAGCATAAATACAAGAAAATACCAAAAAAATCATAGAAATGTGTTTAAAAAGGTATTTCCTTTATGGTAATGTAGTACATGTGTTACTCTTACATGACAGGACTTTTTTAATTACTTGGTTTTTTATTTTGTCAGTAAGTATAGGACTAAAAACTAGTGTCCAATTAATCTTTTGTGAACAGATTGTGCAGAAATCTACAATGATGGTTATAAGGAAAGTGGATTTTATAAGCTGAAACCTCTCCAGAGTCCTACTGAATTCCTTGCCTTCTGTGACATGGCTGAAGGAGGTGGCTGGACTGTCTTTCAGAGACGCTCTGATGGCAGCCAGAATTTTGATAGGTAAGGACTAGATTTAGTTATTGACATTGCAGACAAAGTGGAGAAACATTAAACCAGATGGAGCTAAGTTAAATCTTAACTGGAGGAGGCTCAGAGGAGACCACATCGCTGTCTATAACTACCTGAAGGGAAGTTCTAGCCAGGTGGGGGCTGGTCTCTTCTCTCAGGCACTCAGCAATAGGACAAGGGGGCACGGGCTCAAGCTCTGCCGGGGGAAATTTAGGTTGGAGATCAGAAAAATGTTCTTTACAGAGAGAGTAATCAGGCATTGGAATGGCCTGCCTGGAGAGGTGGTGGATTCACCATCCCTGGAGATTTTTAAACGAAGATTGGATGTGGCACTGAGTGCCATGATCTAGTAAATGGATTAGAGTTGACGGAGAGTTGGACTTGATGATCTCGGAGGTCTTTCCAGCCCGATCGATTCTGTGATTCTGTTATAATTATGTAAATTGTTATTCCACACAAAAAGAATGAATGGTTATTCTATGGGACAGCCTCCAGATGAGATACCACTTCTGGCTCGGGCTCTTTTGTGGGAGACATGTCTTGTAGTCTTTCTTCTGACAGCTTGTGCATTTTACATGAGGACACTTCAACGTCAAATGCATTAACAATTGCTGGAGCAAGAACTCTTAATGACAAAAGACTCCCTTGTCTAGTAAAAAATAGTAAAAAACTGAAAAAGTAAAAATGAGAGCAATCTGCTTGAACCCAAACACCATCAGCAAGCAGGAGAGAAACCCAACACAGAGTAAGGAAAGATAAGATGGGTGAGAACTTCATTTGTAAACACCCAATCTCTTTGCCTTTGCCAAGACTCAAGCACTTTTTGGAAAATGTCCAGAAGTAATTTTTTTTTGGTGCTGTGAGACTTTCATATAAAAAGCCACAAATATTTACAGCTATTAGAAGCAGCAATGAAGTATTTAGAAACTCTGCTTTGCCCAGTATGTTTTTCACGTATCAAGATCCTCTGTGGATTTGTGTCTTACCTGTATTTATAACTACTGTAACTTTACAATACTTATATGAAATATAGAAGTGATCCCCAGAGAGGATGAAATATTTTTTCACTTTGGGTAAACTTGTGCTATATAGAAGTGACTGGACTGAGCTATTGTGCTTTCTTCTGGTCTTAAAACTTGCTAATCTTAAACCACTTTGAATGTATCTCTTAGGACTCTGCTTTGGCCTGGGATTCAGTGATTTAGTGTGGGATTCAGCCTTTCACATGTGAGAAATAGAACTTTGGACTAGATTACCTCCTGAGGTTCCTTCCCATTTGAATTAATCTGTGATTTATAATTGTAGGATAAAGTAAACATCCAGGGAAACTTGGGGTTGTTTTTTTTTTTTCAAATAAATTAGTAATTTATACTCTTTTCAGAGTCTGGACTGATTATGAAGAAGGCTTTGGAAATTTTGTTTTGTCAAATGGTGAATATTGGCTTGGAAATAAAAATCTTCATTATTTGACTAATCAAGGTAAGATTTGTATTGTAACAATAGTCTTCTATTGTTTCTGTTTCTTTGCTCTTTTGGGGCCATTTTTTTGGTTGTTGTTAGCATGAGTCCTGAGTTCTGTTGTTAGTCTGCATGAACCTCTTCAAGTTTCACAACAAAACACATTTGAATCTATGTTTTTTACCAGTCATGGCTGCATATGCTATTACATGCAGGTAAATCTAGGCCTGGTCTAATAGCTTACAAAGCTATTTCTATCTTTCTAATAGTCACTTAATCTAAGATAACTTGTCCTTTGCTGTCGAATGCTGCATATAGAAAATTTACCCATTGATTTATCCAGCTAATTCATATGGAAATCAGTGCTACCAAGATGTGGCCCTAGTTTAACTCTTTTATTGTCAGAGCATAGAAGTCTCATTTTCTACGTATATGTTTATTGATTCATTCTCACCTCAAATATTAAGTCAATAAGGTTTTGGGAGTTTTTTTAGGGTTTGTTTTTTTTTTTCTACACATGAAAATCTATATTGGAATAATTCTAAAATTTTCTAAGCTAAATCAAGTGAATAAAGGCAAAGAGTAGCAAGATGACCTTTAATAAGCATAAAGAAAGAAGACAACCCCCTATAAAATAGGCTGTGATGACAGGGATAAAATTAATGATAAAAACATAGTATTTTACTCTGCTGTAATACTCTACTTTGAAAAGCTGTAAGATAGGCTAGTTTAACCAAAATAATTTGTGCTGTTTTTTCCTTAAGGGAACTATACTTTAAGAATTGATCTAACTGATTTTGAAGGAGAAAGGCGTTTTGCACAATATGCAAGTTTCAGAATGTCAGGTGAAGAGGTAATAAAATATTAAATAATAGCTTAGAAATTTTAATGAAAATGTGGATTCTGTAGACTGACATTAAACATACGTGTTCCTTAATTTTCATAAAGGTTTATGTTGATCCTTATTATCGTATTTTCTTTCTTATGAATGCTTGGAATTTTCAAATATGTAATAATATGTTTACACTGATGCATCACTTTCACACTTTGTGTAAGAGGCATTTGGTTTAGCAGCTATGGATAAAAGCAGTTTTTCTATTGTTCTTTATATTACTAAATGATAATGGTACCTGATGTTCTGGTTGTTACTATATACTGCAAAATAACTCTAATACTGGTTTTATTATGTCATTTATACATGAGATTACTGACTAATTTTACTCCTGGTAAGCATCTTTATACCCCTTCATTATTTAGTACAGTGTTTAAGTGGCATGACATTTCTGAGCATAAAAACAGTAGCAAATGGAACAGATTGGTTTCTTCTTTGTGGTTTCACTCTCTGATATGCTAAAGGTTAGAGCTGTATTGGAATTTGATTTTTTTTTCCCCTGTACATTTTTCATTAGCATTCTTATCAGATGAGTTGTGGTGAATACTCTGGTACAGCTGGTGATTCCCTTACTGGTGGATTTCATCCTGAAGTAAAATGGTGGGCTGATCATCAAGGAATGAAATTCAGTACTAGAGACAGGGATAATGACAACTATGAAGGGAACTGTGCTGAAGAGGAGAAGGCTGGCTGGTGGTTTAACAGGTATTTTGCTTTGATATCAGTATTGTCAACTCCTCCTTTATACATATTCATACAACATTAATGTATAGTAGAAGACAGGACTGGCATTGTCAAGGGCAGATAACATGCAATCTGCCCTTGACCCCTATCAGAGATCTCAGTGCTGGTAAGGCTGGAACTCACCTTAGAAGAGACAGAACCTACACCACAGCACAACCTGGTCTGTAATAATGGTTATTTAGTCGTTTTTGTTACCAGGCAGCAAGGAGAAGATAATTGTGCCCCTTTAAGGTAACCAGTTTTCATACAAGTGGGTCATGCAGAGTTTCCAGATGTATTCCTGTTGTACTTCATTCTTGCATTCTTCTGTGTTGCACTAGGCCAGATGTGGCAGTACTGCAGACCATCTGAGAAGTTGTGCTAGTGCCAGGTTATTAAGCCTCATTTTTTCACTTCAGTTCTACTCTTCTTAGTCCTTCTATATCAAAGTGGGAATGTGTCAACTCAGTTTCTGTCAGTGAGCATGGCTGGACTGAGATTTTTTAAAATAGGAGTCAGTAAAAGAACATTGAAGATTTACTTGCGCACAAAATTTCAATTCAGAAAAGGCTAAAACTGCTTGCCTTAGCACTGTCTATATACACAGCTATGCTCTTTAATTCATTAGATAAATATAGCCATGAAAAGAAACTATGTGTTATGGTTTGGACGAAATAACGAGACTTGTGGATTGGAAAAGGCAGAGTAACTTTAACTATTTTAATAGAAAGCAATGGCAGCAGACAAATATATACAAGCAAAGATACAGAGCCAGCACCAAGATCCAAACCTCCCACCTTCCCTCCCAGTTGCTNGAAGCGGGGAAGCAGCAAAGCTGGGGTGCCAAGCAGGGCTGCAAGGGAGGCAAACAAGAGAGAAGAGAGAGAGGGACCAGCCCCCTAAACTTTATACCGAGCATGACATGTATGAAATGGAATACTCAGTTGGTCAGTTTGGGGTCACCTGCCTTGCCTGTTTCTTTCCTGTAGGTGTGGATTCTCACCCTGCACCCCCCTGGTTTCTCAGTAGAGCCACAGAAGGTTTACATTCCAACTCTCAAGCTGTAACCCAAACATTCAGGCTTATACTGTTAGAAGCTGATAATGTTTTTGAAAACATACTGCCAGCTTCCAGAGGAATACAGTCACTTTTAAAGGAACCCTGGCTAGAAGCAATACCATCTTAGCAGAATTAATTCTGCTCCAGCCCAAACCAGGACACTATGCTATCAAGCTGTGTAACAGAGAGGTTTCAAATACAACTCAGGGAAGCACACTACTCTCTCACTGTGCTCTCAGTTCACTTGGCAAGAGCTGCCAGGCTGGATCAACTCCATTGTTTCTTTCTGCCCTGTCATCCTTTCTTTCTGTTTTTTAACTCCTCATTTTCCAGATTCTGTTTCCATAAGTAGTCTGTGACCACCTTAACTGAATTGGCATAGCTATCGACTCAATGTTTCACTATTAATTACTTACTTTAATACATATTCATATATTTGCATAGATAGTGAGTCAGCAGAAGGTTTGAGACATATGGAAAAAAAATCACATGTAGACAAAGTGTTTTTGCAGTTTTTATGAAAGCTAAGATATAAAAAGGAAAGGCAACTCTGCTGGAGACCCTTTCCCATGATATCAGAACTTTTGTTGATTTAGAGGAATATCTAAACCTCAAGTAGCATGAAACCTTACACCATACCATAGAGTTCATGAAGAGTGAATGACACCAAATACTTTTAGTCAACTGCATACATTTTTGTGTCTTTTAAAAGCTTTTATTTTTTTTTTATATTGGATTAGTCTGGACAAAAGAATGACCCCTTTGCAGAAGCAGCAGCATAGCAGAACATCACAGTTATTAATACCTTGGTGGTAGTGCTACATAACTACTAAAGATAGCTGACTCCTACCAGGCTAGTTCCTATTATGGCTGTGTAACCCATGCTTTGAAAGTGGCAGTCCATCTGGATAATGAAAATGAGTTACTAATAGTGTCATTCCACTGCCTTGCTACTGACTATGTTAAGACTATCATGCAACTAAATACTGCAAAATACTAGAAAATTACAGTGTCCTTAAACCCTACCCAAAAGAACAGTACTGGCAGAGAAAGGAAAACACTCAGAACACATATTTGTCATGCACAGATTAGCAAACACAGAAGGAATTAGTGCTCTTCACTGGTTTGTATAGGAGCTCCCAGCTATGAAGGAATTTTTTATAGCCAGCTTGATCCTATTTGGACTAATGAAATACAGAAACACCCAGATAATATGAATATCAAGGGATATGACACAAGTGAGGCCACATGGAAGTAGCTCAGATCTAGTTTAAAGCCACAGGTCTTGCTTCAGCTCAGGACTTGTTATCCTGAACTTCTGCAGAAAAATTGCCTCTCTGCATACTTTGGTAAGCAAAGCTCTAGAAGAGATTTTCAGCTTGGATGCTCATTCACAGAGATGGGTTCACACTGCTACTACATTAGGGTCAGAAGCTTTCCTGCATCCAGGGCATTGCAAAGATCAGTAGGTTCCTAACTGGTAAATGAAGAACAAGTCTAGTTGGACTTGAGTTCTCTCCCCAGCACTCCCAACGCTAGTGATGACACCATGCATGGATCATCAGAGTGGATCTGCCAGACATCAAGGCAGGGCCACATATCTCCCTAACTCAAGCTTCNGAGCATGACATGTATGAAATGGAATACTCAGTTGGTCAGTTTGGGGTCACCTGCCTTGCCTGTTTCTTTCCTGTAGGTGTGGATTCTCACCCTGCACCCCCCTGGTTTCTCAGTAGAGCCACAGAAGGTTTACATTCCAATTCTCAAGCTGTAGCCCAAACATTCAGGCTTATACTGTTAGAAGCTGATAATGTTTTTGAAAACATACTGCCAGCTTCCAGAGGAATACAGTCACTTTTAAAGGAACCCTGGCTAGAAGCAATACCATCTTAGCAGAATTAATTCTGCTCCAGCCCAAACCAGGACACTATGCTATCAAGCTGTGTAACAGAGAGGTTTCAAATACAACTCAGGGAAGCACACTACTCTCTCACTGTGCTCTCAGTTCACTTGGCAAGAGCTGCCAGGCTGGATCAACTCCATTGTTTCTTTCTGCCCTGTCATCCTTTCTTTCTGTTTTTTAACTCCTCATTTTCCAGATTCTGTTTCCATAAGTAGTCTGTGACCACCTTAACTGAATTGGCATAGCTATTGACTCAATGTTTCACTATTAATTACTTTAATACATATTCATATATTTGCATAGATAGTGAGTCAGCAGAAGGTTTGAGACATATGGAAAAAAAATCACATGTGGACAAAGTGTTTTTGCAGTTTTTATGAAAGCTAAGATATAAAAAGGAAAGGCAACTCTGCTGGAGACCCTTTCCCATGATATCAGAACTTTTGTTGATTTAGAGGAATATCTAAACCTCAAGTAGCATGAAACCTTACACCATACCATAGAGTTCATGAAGAGTGAATGACACCAAATACTTTTAGTCAACTGCATACATTTTTTTGTCTTTTAAAAGCTTTTATTTTTTTTTTATATTGGATTAGTCTGGACAAAAGAATGACCCCTTTGCAGAAGCAGCAGCATAGCAGAACATCACAGTTATTAATACCTTGGTGGTAGTGCTACATAACTACTAAAGATAGCTGACTCCTACCAGGCTAGTTCCTATTATGGCTGTGTAACCCATGCTTTGAAAGTGGCAGTCCATCTGGATAATGAAAATGAGTTACTAATAGTGTCATTCCACTGCCTTGCTACTGACTATGTTAAGACTATCATGCAACTAAATACTGCAAAATACTAGAAAATTACAGTGTCCTTAAACCCTACCCAAAAGAACAGTACTGGCAGAGAAAGGAAAACACTCAGAACACATATTTGTCATGCACAGATTAGCAAACACAGAAGGAATTAGTGCTCTTCACTGGTTTGTATAGGAGCTCCCAGCTATGAAGGAATTTTTTATAGCCAGCTTGATCCTATTTGGACTAATGAAATACAGAAACACCCAGATAATATGAATATCAAGGGATATGACACAAGTGAGGCCACATGGAAGTAGCTCAGATCTAGTTTAAAGCCACAGGTCTTGCTTCAGCTCAGGACTTGTTATCCTGAACTTCTGCAGAAAAATTGCCTCTCTGCATACTTTGGTAAGCAAAGCTCTAGAAGAGATTTTCAGCTTGGATGCTCATTCACAGAGATGGGTTCACACTGCTACTACATTAGGGTCAGAAGCTTTCCTGCATCCAGGGCATTGCAAAGATCAGTAGGTTCCTAACTGGTAAATGAAGAACAAGTCTAGTTGGACTTGAGTTCTCTCCCCAGCACTCCCAACGCTAGTGATGACACCATGCATGGATCATCAGAGTGGATCTGCCAGACATCAAGGCAGGGCCACATATCTCCCTAACTCAAGCTTCCTGCCTCACCAATCTTTGGGGAGACAGCATAGCTATATCCATGTGGGACCATACTGGAGTCAGTAAGTCCAGGCAGAATTCAAACAGTTCTTCAAGGAAGCAACTCTATCCTCTGCATTTGTCAATATATAATTCAGAGAAAATGTCCATGGATAATTGAGAGTTGACTGTACTTTTGAAAGTCTTGCAGTGCAATTTTCTACTTTAAAAATCAGTCACTAGTAGGTCCTCCTGAAGTCTTCTCTTCTCCAGGCTGAACAATCCCAGCCCCTGATCATTTTTGTTGCCCTCCTCTGGACCTGCTCCATCAGCTCCATGTCCTTTCTGTACTGAGGGCTCCAGAACTGGTCACAGTATTCCAGATGAGAATACTGTTTTGGCACGCTGAAGTCCACAAATGCAGATTTTTTTGCAGCTGTCAAACTGGGCTGTTACCAACTTGGCAAAATTTGGGGGTCACACAGAAAGAACAAATGCTTGGAGCTTTTGTACAGACTGTGATAGGACAAGGGGGAATGGATATAAACTGAAGGAGGGGAAATTTAGATTGGAGATTAGAAGGAAGTTCTTTCCCCAGAGAGTGGTTAGGCACTGGCCCAGGTTGCCCAGAGAGGTTGTGGCTGCTCCATCCCTGGCAGTGTTCAAGGCCAGGCTGGATGCAGCCCTGGGTGACCTGGGCTAGTGATTGGCATCCCTGCTCAGTGTGGGGAGGTTGGAACTAGATGATCTTTAGGGTCCCTTCCAACTTGCCCATTCTAGGATTCTATGATTCTATGATTCATTTCTATTTTCCTTTCCTTTCCCACCAGGTGTCACTCTGCCAACTTGAACGGTTTGTACTACAAGGGCCCTTACACTGCAAAGACAGACAACGGGATTGTTTGGTATACTTGGCATGGGTGGTGGTATTCTCTGAAATCTGTTGTCATGAAGGTCAGACCAGCAGATTTTTAACATAATATTGTTTAAGTATTTTATTAAGATGATTTATCTAGTTAATCTTCCTGCAAATCCATCCAAATTAGAACAGATGGGCAGATTTTTGCTTCTCATCTATGTATATATATATATTGGGAATAATTCCTCTCCAAGCAGTATTTTAATGCAATGTAAATGAGAAGACAATCTAGCCTATGAATCTGTAGATATAAACACCAGTGCTAATATGTGTACAGGACTGCTTTTAAAAAATGCAGGTGTTCACCCGGGAATAAGGACATCTTCATCAACACAGAGAATGTTTGCCTTCTGCAGTAAATACAAATCTTTTCACAATTAAACTCTTAACACATACAGATTATGCTTATAAAATCTATGGTAATTTTTTCATTTGCTGCAGCAAAATCTATCCTCTTTACCTACAAGAACACTAATGGCATCTTTCAGCTGAGTTAGAATGCTTTTGTCATATTCTGATATAAGATTTGACCCCCTTTCTCTATTGGAAATCATAAAATAAAGGAGGATCAAATTTTGTATATTTTGCAAAGTATTTATATGTTTATTTGGACTGAATGCTTTTCAGAACAAGGACTTCCATGTCCTAGCTGTCTGAAAAGCATCTAGCATACTGCTAGCAATATGCAAATACAGCATTTAATTGTCACCATCCTTCTATGGCCTTTCTTGGTGTAATAAATCTTTTTAGCCACAAGAAAAACATTTGAATGTGGTATAATTCCCAACAGTGATAAAATAGTTCTTAAATAAACAAACCCTTTATTTTCAAAAGGCAAGTTTAAATAGCTACTAAAAAAAGAGAGTACAGCTTGGAAAAGAATTCTTTTCTCTTCCTGGCGTGGCCTGTTTGTATTAATGTATTTCCTCAACAAGTATGAACATGTTTTCAGGTATTCCTTACTCTTGCAAGACAGCAGAACAAAGGCCAGCTTATTTGTTCAGGTATTGGACAGAAAAACATAAGAAAGCTTAAAATGGATACATACTATTTGATACAAATCAAATAACCTAACAGTGGAAGAATAAGAATCAAGGAAATAACAACTGGGGTGCACGCCACTGCGTTGCCCCATCACATGCCCACCATGAGCAGTGGCTGAGCGGCAAAATCATAGAATCATAGAACAGTTACAGCTGGAAGAGACCTTGAAGATCATTGAGTCCAGCCTTTGTCCTAGCCCTATCACCCCACTAAATGATGCTCCCCAACACAACATCCAGCTGTCTCTTAAACACCTCCAGGGACGGTGACTNGTTCAGCTGTCACTCAGCACCCCTAGGTCCCTCTGTGCCTGGCAGCTCTCCAGCCACTCCTCCCCGAGCCTGTAGCGCTGCTGGGGGTTGTTATGGCCAAGGTGCAGCACCTGGCATTTGGCCTTATTGAACTTCATGGCATTGGCCTTGGCCCAGCCATCCAGCCTGTCTAGATCCCTCTGCAGAGCCTCCCTTCCCTCAAGCAGATCCACACTGCCACCCAGCTTGGTGTCATCTGCAAACTTAGTAAGGGTGCACTCTACCCCCTGGTCCAGGTCATTAATGAAGATGTTAAACAGGAGTGGCCCCAGGACTGAGCCCTGTGGGACCCCACTCGTGACTGGCTGCCAACTGGATTTCACTCCGTTGACCACAACTCTTTGGACTTGGCCATCCATCCAGTTTTTAACCCAAAGCGCTGGTCTTGCAAGCCGAAGGTCCCAGCTTTGAACCCTGCCTGTGTCCAGGTGGGTCCGTGCCTGATGCTCCCTCTCCCCCCCCAGCTCAAAAATAAACAACCCAATTCCAGGGGAGAAGGATGGGAATGTAAGATGGGATACAAAAACTTCCTTTTTACATACCCCACAACACAAATATATCACCTAACACTGTGGGCAGGAAGATAAGCAGATTCCTCTTAAAAGGGTATGTTTCTCACAATTGATTACCTGAATTTCAGTGCATATAGTTTTGTTGTCCTTGCAAAAGGTCCCAGGTAATTTTCAATCCATAGTCTCCCATGTAATTGCAAAATTATACTGCCCCAGGAGCCATTGGGCTAGCACTTTCTGCAACATGATAGTTCAAGATGGGATAGCTTAACACCAACAAGTAACATAAAAGCAGAAAGGCTTTTATGTTAGTGACATTCTGCACTAGATGGTGCTCTGTACATGTATTTTTTTTAGGCAATACCACATTTGTAAACTAGTACAAACATTTGTCCTCAGTAAGTTAATTATTAAATGATAGAAAAGAAGTAAATAAATGTTTACATGAATTTAACCCCTAACTCACTTCTGAAATCATACACAACTTCCTGAGATTACCTGAACCATATGGAAATTCTGCTAATAAAAGGTTCCACTGTCCTTTCTTGCTAAGCGACTAATTTAAATGCAAGCAACTCTGATGTGATACCAGAGAAAGTCTTCATTGACTTTCTCATTACTCATTAAAAACAAACAAGTTTCAGCAGACTACTTCTTAAAAGTTTTGTGACATAAATCTTTAGCTACAAATGTATTTCTTCAATTATATGATAAAAATAACTATTTTAAGCAAAGCCTGTATTATTCTTTGAAAGAAAAAAGTACTGCAGTACTGTTTATTTCATTGTCTGTTTTACCATCAAGGAGTCTAATCATAGTGGGAAGAGAACAAGTGACCAAAATTAAAATTCCTTCTCTGGGACATACAGATTTTGAAAGGTGGTGAAACTTTGCCACCCTTCTGACTTACAGATCTCATTTTCTTAATATGAAGAAGAATAAAAAACAAATATATGCATTTTCAATTTAAGAAGTGAAACCTAGATTTCACAGATGTAAGAGTAAGAATGAATGTTTCCTCCCATCACATCTGATTTTCTCTGTATCATGTAGCAAGTCACTGTATTATTTGATCCTCTCCTCCTATATGAGAAAAATGTGCTTTACCATTTCACAGAGTACTTAGAAACCTCCTTGGGAAACATGGAATTCAAGGACTATGGTTTCTTCTATTGCTAGCCTAGGCTACTAGTTCTGTCTGATCCCCCTCTATGATCAGGAAT
Organism: Bucco capensis; assembly: GCA_013396975.1. NCBI lineage: Eukaryota > Metazoa > Chordata > Aves > Piciformes > Bucconidae > Bucco > Bucco capensis. Next base: position 1,149 of record VWZO01011716.1, on the reverse strand, counting down.
CTTCAGGGTTTCCACTTGGATAAAATCTCACTAACAGCAGTTTCTAAACTACAGACAACATAGGAAGAGAGGTTATAGCTTTTGTGAACTGCCTGCCTACTGGGTAAAGGTAGCAGAATGGCTCCAAATGCTCAGAAGCATTTTCCACAGTGATGAATTCAGTTTCTGGGAGAGATGTACTGTGCAAATATTTCACAGTATATTTTAAATACCTGGAGTTCTTCCTGAAAGGTTACCTTTGTTAGCTTATATTCAAGCTGTGTATTTAAAGGAGATAAGTGCTGACTATAGCAGAAGACTCCACTATACTTAGCCCTTATTGTCTTCAGTTTCTGGACTGGCATGATTAATTAAGGAAGCCTGCAGCTTCTGCTTCCACAGAGACAGCAAAGCTGAGGAGCAGGAAGTTATCAGCTCGAGTTGGCACCACCATCCATTATATACATACCCACAGAGAGACAGGATCAGTAACTTTAACAAGAGCACTCACTCTCTGTTATAGCTATTTTAAACACATTGCAAGCTGCTCATCATAAATGGAGAGCAGGGACTGGTATTCCAGTCATTTTTCTGTGCTACATATGAAGTACAGAAAGAAGTCAAACATACAAGCATTCCTTAGAGAAATCTATTAATACACTGGGACTTAGAAGATGCTGTTTGTTACTACAGTTTGCATTTCAGACTGTGGAAAATTATAAAACCTGACAAATGGCCACTAATAGGAGGCTGAGCAAGAGATTGTGGTTAACAAGGGCGCCATGTGGGACAGCAGAGATGAGTACTCTTCTGCTGCACATTCCAGCTCTGACTCAGAAGCTTGTTACAAAAAAAACCATGTTTTTATAATCCCTTGTACAAACTAACTGACCTCAGTCCAGTGCTGCATCTTGGTGACTTATCTACATGCTAGCCTTAAATACACCTAAGAGAAAGAAAGTAGCTGGCAATGAAGAAACAAACATGTTAATTCCTACTCCTTTTTCTCTTTTCCTCCTACTATCCAGGGCTACTGGCCTATCAGGAAAAAAGACATGAAAACAAAGAATGAAATAGATTGCCCAGACAATGTTAATGATTTTGTAACTTCGTATGTTTGGCTTTTTCTTTTTTGTTACAGTTCATTATGCTTCCCCAAGTACAGTCTGA
>VWZO01011715.1:63321-101449 GCA_013396975.1 Bucco capensis | reverse complement strand
CTAGAGCCCTGTCCCACAGGATTTAATCAAGCAGTTCCCTGAGAAGGCCTAATTTGGCTTTTCTGAAGTCCAGGGTAGCAATCCTGCTCTTGTCCCTGTGCCTGCTGCCCACAATCCTGAACTCTACCAACTCTGGTTGTTGTCTGGTTGTTGTCTGGTTGTTGTCTGGTTGGACTCGGTGATCTGAGAGGTCATTTCTAGCCATGAATGTTCTGTGATTCTCTGATAACTCAGGGTAGGTTTTCAACTCAATGCCCTGTTTCCTCCCCTTCTTTAATAATTGCATGTTTGGAAGAAATCTCCTGGCTCTGATATTTCAGAGTGATTGCCTGCTCATAATTCCCAGCCAAGCTGGGCTGAGATGTCATGGACTGTGCTGCTCCTCAGGAAGTTTTCCTGTGTTCCTTATTTTGTTTTCAAATGGCTCAAGATTACAGAGAGCAAAGGGGAGCTTCATGGCCTTATGTTGGCCACCAGTGAGGAAGAGTCCCAGCTTTATCCAGCAGCTCTTCTCTTTTGCTCATCTCCACAGCTCTTGTGTTGGTGAGATTTTGCTGTACTTATGCCAGGATAGAGTCACCCCAGTCAATGGCACAAGGAATGTGCACTTTTTCTCTTGCAGAGAGGAGGAAGCTTGGGATTAAAAGTGTAACTGTTCCAGTGATCGTTGATTCACAAAGTTACATCCTGATGTCTAGTCTCCTGCTGAGAACATTTATTTTTTCACCGTAAAGGACAGACACTCAGTTGTCTTGCCATAACACTGTGATAGCCTCAGAAGTGGAGGAGAACACAGATTTTTATGTTGGGCTGATTGTAGGAGGAGTCTGTGTCCTGCCTGGATATCTGTAAGCCTCTGTGGGGTCCTGCAGCTCTGGGGACTAGCTGTCCATTGCCATGGTGCCACAATCTTCACCTTTCCTGGACTCAGGGTAGTTTGCTGGGGACTTTTTGGTTAAGCCCACCCTTCCATCTCAGGTCTTTCTCATTGACCTCTCTACAGCAGGCAGCTTCTGGGTAGCATTTTGTGGTGGATCTTGTTTGATGTGCCAGCAGGATGTGGGTTAATGCTACAGCAGGTGTCAACTCAACAGGACAACTCTCACCATGTTCCTTGCCCTGTCCAGTAGGCTGTGGGCCAGGAAGATCTGGGGCTTGGTATTCTAATGGGGACTTATTGCAATTAAGCAATGAAAATGACCATCTACCACATCAAAAAACCCTTAACTCTGAAGGGTGAGCTCCTCACTCGTTTATTAAAATGGTCTGAAAGCTTAAAGAAGTTATTTCAAGTCATTGGAGATCATAAACATTAAAGTCACTTTCATGATCTATGGGTAACAGTGGGGAAACCAGGAGCTTAGCTGTGGCATCTGCACCTGAACGACAGCAAACAACCCAAACTGCATGAGAAGCTGAGTCATGACCCAGGACCCAAACGTCTCCTTCCCATTGAAATGCATGCTGGAAGAAATTGTCTAAACAACAGGCACTCAAGACACAAAGTGGTGAGAGTCCTAGAGCCAAGTTGTGTCTACAAATGGGCTTAAAATGGTCCATGAATGAATGGGTTTCCTCCAGGCAGTGGCCCAGGGTGTGAAATTTCATATTGTGTTACTTTTAATACTGTTTGTGTTTTCTGTCCTTGCTATGGAAGGATGGAAATGGCAATTTCATCCTGATGCCATTTGAAGTTTCCACTGCTTTTGTGTCCTCATCCATGCTTCCTAGGAGAAGTTGGAAAGGAGGCTCTTGCAGGCATCTGCTGGCAGCCACCAGGCAGCTTAGTGACCCCCATGTCTATGTATTTTCTGCCTGCTGCAGTGCTGGCAGAACAGAGGAGGGTGGATAGGGCTGGGGTGTGGGATGGCTTTCTTAGCAATTGCATTGGGCCAGAAGTTATTGCTAGAGAAAGGCAAGTGCACTCTGCAGGGTTTAAAGTTGGCATTTTCTAAGAAAATGAAAGAAAAATGTTTGTCTGTGTGCCCCTGCTCAGTGACAGTGTTCGTTGCTGGGGGTTAGTGAGGGCTCTGGAGCACAAGTCTTATGAGGAGCAGCTGAGGGCACTGGGGTTGGTTAGTCTGGAGAAGAGGAGACTCGGGGGAGACCTTAGCTCTCTCTACAACTCCCTGAAAGGAGGTTGCAGTGAGCTGGGGGTAGGTCTCTTCTCCCAAGTGACAAGTGATAGGCCAAGAGGAAATGGTCTCAAGTTGCAGCAGGGGAGGTTTAAATGAGATATAAGGAGAAATTTCTTCACTGGAAGGGTTGTTAAGTCTTGTCCCAGGCTGCCCAGGGAGGTGGTGGAGTCACCATCCCTGGAGGGGTTTAAGAAACATTTAGATGCAGTGCTTAGGGCCATGGTTTAGTGGTATGGTAGTGCTAGGTGTGGTTGGACTTGATGATCTTAGAGGTCTCTTCCAATGTTAATGATTCTGTGGTCACAGATAGGTTTAATGAAGTAGAGAAAGCAAGTGAGAAGGTGATGGGAGAGGACTGAGGGGTGAGAAAGCTCAGGAGGATAAGGTCAAGGTAGGGAGCCTCGAGGGTGTGCCCCAGAATAAGGAGAGACTGGTTCAGTTCCACTTTTCATATCTTTTATTATAAAGAAAGGTAAGATAAGCATTGTGAACCGAATGTGCCAGGAGCTGCCCAAGCAGCACCCTCAAACAAAAGAGAAAATAAAAACAGAAAAACAAACCCAAAATGCACCTGATGAGGAACTGGAATGAGGCTCTCTAATTCTTCATAAATAGACAAAAATCATTGTCAGCAATTTTTAAATAGATGGACATATGGCAGAAAAAATATAATAATGCCATACCACATGGATATAAATTGTCCATTTCTTGCTGTACAAATAATAGAAACAAGTTTGGCAGGCTTTTGTTGTTGTTTATTTTATACACATCTCCCTTCTATGTATAACTAAAAAATGTGCTACAATTAATATAAAATGCTTTTACTATAAAGTAAACTACTCATTTTTTCTTCACAAAAAAATCTTAAAGATGTCTTTAGCACAGCTCTAAAACACTTAATAAACTACTTACAACTATCCAACAAATTATATTTTCATGATCTTTTGCACATTTTTGCCTTCTCCTTTCTCCTCCCACTTACCTAGCAAGAGTTTTGATTTATTTTTTGACATTTTTTTGTTTGTTTTTTGCCAGACATCCAAGGCCTTTGCATGTACAATATTCACACAAACTTCACATTTTCTTGCACAAAGTTTAGTGCTGTTAGCAAGTCAAAAGAGTGCATCCTCCTACTGAGCTGGCCTAATGCTGTAGGACACCCACCTGGGCCTATGCTGCATCTAAAAGCAGTTCACTAGGGAAAGAGTCTGTAGCTAAGCTGATGGCAAGCAGAGAAGTGGTGTCCTTAGCTTGTGATTTTTTTTGTTGTTGGTTTTGTGTTTATTTTTTTAAGGTTTTTTTTATATTTTTTGTTGTCCTTCATGATTGATGAGGTTTTTTTGGGCTTCCACGGAAAGTAGACTTTAGAGTTCAAAAGGAATCAAAGCAAACTGCTGTTAGAGCCTGGGAACGAAGCCAGCGCCGAGGTGCAGTGGTAGCTCTCTGTCGCCCGCACGACTTGCTCGGTGCCTCCCCGGGTAGTCTGTAAGATAGACCCTCTCCAGTGTCCTTCGTCAGAGCCTCCTCCAGAAGAGATGGTGAGCTTTAGGTGAGGTAGAGTGCCTTGTCCCTTGGCAGCATGCTGTAAGAGAAAGGAGAGGTCCAAGGTGAGACGGGTAAGGGATGTGGCTGAGAAGTCACCTAGGGGAGCTGAAAAAACCTCAAATACTCTGTTCAGTTTAAGGCCCCTCAGTCCAAGAAGGACACAGAGGCATTGGAGTGTGCCCAGAGAAGGGCAATGGGGCTGGTGTGAAGTCTTATGAGGAGCAGCTGAGGGCACTGGGGTTGGTTAGTGTGGAGAAGAGGAGGCTCAGGGGAGACCTTACTGTTCTCTACAACTCCCTGACAGGAAGTTGGAGTGAGATGGGTAGATCCAGGGTTAACAGGGAGAGGACAAGAGGAAATGGCCTCAAGTTGCAGCAGGGGAGGTTTAGATTAGATATAAGGAGGAATTTCTTCACTGAAAGGGTTAAGTCTTGTCCCAGGCTGCCCAGGGAGGTGGTGGAGTCACAATCCCTGGAGGGGTTTAAGAAACATTTAGATGCTCTGCTCAGGGCCATGGTTTAGTGGCGTGGTGGTGCTATTTATGGTTGGACTTGATGATCTTAGAAGTCTCTTCCACCCTTAATGATTCTGTGATTCTGTGAAATTAGCCTTTGCACACCAGGTCACAAATCTGTTTTCAGCTAGGTCATGGTTTTTGTGGCAGAAGATAGAGTGGTTTTCAATGAGGGACAAGAGTGGGATATCTGTCCCCATCCCCAAGATGAGGAATAGGGATAGGGTGAGAGGAAATAGCCTCAAGTTGTACCAGAGGAGGTTTAGGTTGGATATGAGGAACAATTTCTTCTCCAAAAAGGTTTCCAAGCCCTAGCCCAGGCTGCCTTAGGGCAGTGGTGGAATCACCATCTCTGGAGGGGTTTAAAAGACATGGAGATGGGGTGTTGAGGGACATGGTTTAGTGGTGACTTGGCAGTGCTGGTTAATGGTTGATGATCTTAAAGGTCTTTCCAACTAAAACAATTCTGGGATTGTGTGACAGGTGTGCAGAGATGAAGCAAGCAGAAGGCTCTTCAGAGTAAGAGCCTAGTGCAATTTTAGTTCTTTCTGAATTTCAACATTATATGGGCTAAGACATAAATTCCTTCCTGTGGCTAAAGTTTTGCTGTTGCTGCTGTGGAGGGCCAGTGCTCCCTGCAAAGCTGGTACCAACTCTACCATGGTGCTCTGGAGAGCTGTGTCTGGAATCAGCTCCTTGGCCACTGTCCCCCTTCTTCACCACACACTGTCCTCAGGCTAAGCCATGGAGCTTTAGAAAGTGTACATTTGCTTTTGGATAAAATGGGTCATGCTGACACTGCATAAGGAAGGAATTTTTTATGCTTAGGGTGGTGAGATCCTGTGCCAGGTTTCCTGAGAGTTGCTTGATGCCCCATCCCTGGAACCATTCCAAGTCAGGTTGTGTGGGGCTCTGAGCATGTCCCTGCTGATTGCAGGGCGCTTGGCCTAGATGACCTTGAAAGGTCCCTTCCAAACCAACTCCCTCTACAATTCTGTGATAGATAAGGAGTAAGGGGCCTCAAAAATATGATTAACTTATGCCTGAAGATGCTTGTGGGTGCCTAGGAGGATTTACATAAGTTTCATGGCTGAAGAGGATGGGAGCAGGAGACACCATCTGCTTGATGCCTGCCTTTTCCTCTCCCAAAATAAGTACAACTAGAAAAATTAATCATTTGTAAGTAAGTGAGGAGGAAAAAAAAAAAATCTTTGAGACAGAAGGGTTAGCTGGTCTGTCCTGTGGGTCCAGTGAAGACAGCAGGAGGTACAAGGACCTCTAGGAAGGCTGTGGTGCTGCCTTACTCACAGGAGGTTATGGAGGAGGGCTGGTGGGACAGCAGGCAGACTGTGTGCTCTGCACATCCTTGGCCCTCTAGACCTTGAATTGATCATGTTACTGAAGCAATGGCTTTGATTTCAAGAGATCTAGGTGTGTCCTGCAGAGGGAAGCCTGCTTACCCCACTGAGACACCCTGCATGCTGATGGCTTTACAGCAAGGTGTGCACAAAGGCTATCCCTGCTCCCATCCCTGTGTGTAGTACCTGGTGCTTCAACTCTAACTGCCATCAGAAATGTCCTACAAGAGAGCCTGGGTCTCTTTTTTTCAGGATGTGACAGAGATGAGCGACTCAAGTCCCTCTCTCAGCTGACATCCTGGGTGGCTTTTGCTCTGGAATCCAGGCATTTTAATGGGCTTGATTATCTGCACAGACCTGATGGAAACATCTCTGTCTCCATAAAGACATCTTGGCCTTAAAAGGTTGTGAGGAACAATGCAAAGCTTTGGGGGATTCCGGTGTAGGTGTGATTGTGAGTGGAATAATAGGGAACTAGCAGACAGCAAGGTAATGCTGCTGTTGATAGAACTGTCTTCTGAGAGCACACAGAAGAGGCTGCACTTTTTTAATCTCCACATTTCATAATTTGCATTTAAAATGCAGAGTCTTTCTCTACTGCACTCAGCAAAGATTTAATGCTGCCACGCAGCAGCAGCGAGGTATTCCAGGACTAAAACTTCATTAATTTTACAAAATGTGCTACAGAACATTTCCCAGTTCATTACAAAGTATTACCATAAATAATTGAATCCAAACTAAGTGCATCTGCAATGGTTTATCCTTACCTTTTTATACTGTTTGCTCATTTAGTCTCCAGTTTGGAAAGTTCCCCCATTTGGAGAGGATTAGTTCACTGTTAGCAGGAACGAGCGAGGCAAGAAGTGTCTAAATGAAGTGGCTGTACATGGTTTTATGTGTCTGGACAACTGAGAGCATCCCATCTTTTAGCTCAAAGGAGAGTGGGAAGAAGGAGAAAAGTACCCCAAAAGAACCTGATGCATGCCTTGCAAGTGAAAGGAAGGACATAGAAAGATGAACCCAATTCAGTGTTATCACCAAAATACCTAAATGCTAGGAGAGAAATGTAACCAAAATCATGAAGACAGCTTTGGAATTGGAAGAGTTGTAATCACAAGACAGGTTAGAAAAAAATAAGTGAGGTGCCTTGAGGAATTAAGAAAGATTTGCAGGTGCTGGTAAACCAAGGTGCAGCTTGATATGGGTGAGTTGGTTCCCTTGGAGAAAGTCACTACAAAACTGAGGCGCCTAGAGAGATGGTAGGTATCCCATCCCTGGAACCATCCCAGGTCAAGTTGTTTGAGGCTCTGAGCAACCTGATCTAGCTGAAGACGTCCCTGCTGACTGCAGGGCAGTTGGACTAGATGACCTTGAAAGGTCCCTTCCAACCCAAATCATTCTTTGATTCTACGACTCTATGATTCATTGGGTGCCTGGGAAAGAGCAAGTGTGAGAATAAGGCTGTCAGGTGAGGGAGACAGGGGACTGTACAAGTAGTTTGTGATATGATGGCAAAAAGCAATAAAATTGCATGCTGCAATTGCTTGTGGGAAGTGATAGTCATATACTGAGCAGGAACTGAGAAATGCTACTCTTGTCTTTGCTAGCAATCTAGGACAGCTTGGGCTTAAGCCCAGAAAGAGCGAGGAAAATTGGATGTAAGTCAGCAAGCACAAAATCATTAAGGATGAGGAGAGCATGAGCCAAGAAACACTGAAAACCCTCTCTCTCTCTCTCTAACATGGCTGATTTATGAATTATGGAGTGTCTGCTCACAAGATCCTGGACTTTGAGGGGCATAAGAGAAGAAGTGTCATTTAATGGCATTTTAATTAGCACTGATAGGCTGGGTGAAAAAAATCTCCAACCCTACAGCAGAGTCCTTATTAGATGGAGAAGGACAGAGAGAAAGAAACCCTTGTTCATTTTTCAGAAGTTGTCTAGATGACAAACACAAAGGAAAATGTAGGACTGGGAGGCTTCACCCTAGTTAACAACTGCCAACATGCATTGGAAACTAAAAAATATCAAGGTCAGACATGAAATAAAAATCCTAATCTGGAGAGCAAGCTAGGACTGCCTGTGTGCTGGGGAGCTTGGTGTCATCCCCTCTTTCAGGAATCTGGGAGTTTACAGCTGAGCCACATCACAACAGGAAAGAATCTTTTTCCTTTCCAGCCAGCTACTGGTTTTGCTTCTGAGAGTGCTGCTTTAATTGCAGTTAAGCTGCACACAGTTGTGAGGTTGAAATGGGCAATTAGATTATCCAGAGACTTCCAGATTATATCTAAAACTGCTAAGGAATCAAACCTGACAAGACAGAGAGGTGGAGGCTCAGGGGAGACCTTCTTGCTCTCTCTACAACTATCTGAAAGGAGCCTGTAGCAGGGTGGACCTTGGACTCTTCTTCCAGGTAACAAGTGAGAGGACAAGAGGAAATGGCTTCAGGTTGCACTAGGGGAGGTTCAGATTGGATATTAGGAAGGATTTCTTCCCCAAGAGGGTTATCAGGCATTGGCCCAGGCTGCCCAGGGAGGTGGTGGAATCTCTGTCCCTGGAAGTGTTTGGAAAGCATATTGATGTGGTACCTGGGGACGTGGTTTAGTAGTAAGCATGGTAGCGTCAGGCTACAGTTGGACTCAATGATCTCAGAGGTCTTTTGCAACCATTATGATTCTATGTGCCTTCCCTTCATCACTGCCTGCACCTTCCTGATGGCCAGGGCTGTTTGGGCACACTGCTCACCCTGCACCCTCATGTCCAGCTCATGTCAGGCACCATGGAGAACCTCAAGGGTGACTCTGAATGTCACTTACAAATCAGTGCAAAGGACATTGGAGAAAGCAGTAGAGACTGGAAGAGGATGAGAACCAGATCATCTCCTTTCTCAGCATGAATGCCACCTTGAGACCCACTGAGGATGCAGTTCTGCAACTGTGTGTGGATGCCACAAGCACTGCAGAGCATGCAGTGAGGCAGTGAACAGCATGGTCTGGCAGGAGCAGGANGTGAGGCTTGCCAGGGCTCTGGGCAACCTGATCTAGTTGGGGATGTCCCTGCCCACTGCAGGGGGTTTGGACTAGATGAGCTCCAGAGGTCCCTTCCAGCCCAAACCATTCTATGATTCTATGATTCTGTGAGGTGATGGCCCTGCTGATGCTCTAGGCTTTATAACAGAGTGAGAAGAAGCCACCTTTGGGAGCTGAGCTGCCAGGAACTCATGTGTAGCAGTCTCAGCAGAGACTACAACATTGTTCAGTGTACTAAGCACTCTGCAGTACTGATCTATATCCTTCTGAGTTCATTGTGCTATAATCTACTGTAATAATTATCTGGAAGTCTCTGCATAATCTGTCTGGTTTTAGAATGTTTTTTGCTTTCCAGGAAGCTGTGATAAGCCCATGAAATTCAGTTTTTCTGCTGTGACAAAGGCATGAAATGCATGAGCTTTGATCATGAATTGTCTGGGCCCTCTGCTTACCACCTGGCACTCCAGCCAGATGTCACAGAGCTTATTTTAGCAACACAAAACTCCATCCTGACTACTACAGGAGTGTTTCACCCCTTTCTAGCATGCCCTGAGTTTTCTGCCTGGGGCCCAGGCAGTGGGATTTGCAGAGGGAATCAGGTATTTTCCCAGCTGATCCCCTAAGTAGGCATGCTCATTTCTAAGGGGGCTAGTTTCTGTGGGAGCTACCCCTGCTCAGCAGCTCAGGAAATTGGGATCCATGTGCCATAACCCTCCAAGCGTTTTGCCCACATCATCTAAAGCAACTTCTATCATCAAGTCCCAAACAGGTTCCTTCTTTTGAGCTGNACTGTGAGCTGTCTGTAGAGACTTGACAAAGGAGCACTCCAAGGTGGAGTGGCAGAGCTCAGCCCAATCCCTGGAGCTGAGCCGCTCAGGCAGGCAGACAGCAGCCATATTCTAATGGCTCAGCATGTTATTTATTTCCCTGAAATAAATAAATGTCTGCACAGTCTGTGCCCAGCCCAGCAATTGTAAGTGCACTGCTGGCACAAACAGGAGCTGAAAAGGCTGGGAGCTTGCTATTATCTCCACTGAAAGCACTATATTCCAGTACTTCAAGCAAATCAAACAATACTCAGAAGCTACCAAGCCTCCTTCCCTACCTGCTCTCCCTGCATGCCACATGCCTGTTTTACAGAGCACAATAGCAGGCTCCAGACAATTACTGCTGAGCCAAGAGGGGTGGATCAGGCAGAGGCTGGAAATAGCTTACCCACTCTCCCTGTTCCCAAGCTTTGAGACTATCCTGTGGTTTTATTTATTGGGGAATTTGGGCAAATGGTCATGGTGGCACATTCATGCCAGAGCTTGTACAGGGCATAAAGGGGAAGATCTGTGCAGCTGTCTGTGACCTTTTATTGCAAGGTGCCAGGGACTGGAGCATCGTGTGGCTCCTTGGAGGATGAGGCTTTGAACACCGTCACGGTGAACATCTGAATATAAGGAAAAGCTTCTTTGCTGTGATGGGGCCAGAGCACTGGCCTAGGCTGTCAGAAAGGTTGTGGAGTCTCCTTCTCTGGAGAGTTTCCAAACCCACCTGGAGGTGATCCTGGGCAACCTGCTGTGGGTGACCCTGCTTCAGCAGGGGCTTGGACAAGATGAGCTCCAGAGGTCCCTTCCAACCCACACTGTGCTGGGATTCTGTGAAACCATAATGGACTAGAAGACCTTTAAAGGCCTGTTCCAACCCAAACCATTCTATGATTCCATGATTATTAGCCTACCAGCTGGCTGTATATTTTAGGGCACACTGTCACAGTTCAGACAAGAGAAGGTGCATTAACAATGTGCTGTTTTGGCTACTGGCCTGCAGTGGTTAATCCCACACTCTCTGCTGGGGTAGTCATTGTCCCACTCAGTGCTTGCTGGAGGGTTTGATGCAGCAGGTGAACGAGGTCCAACACTGTTTGGAAACTCAGACGAAATATGTGAGAAGTCCTGTAGGGTGGAAAAAAGAGGAAGGGTTACAGGACTGTATACAGCAGGAGAAACATCAGATTTCTCCATACTGCATCAACATCTTGCCATGCATTGCCCCAAAACCACAATGACAGCAGTGAGTCCAAGCCCAGGACCCCAAACCAGCACAGTGAGACCTTGCAGGATGTGAGCTGCTGCAAGCAGGTGTCAGTGCAGCAACATCTGTTTTACATCCATCTTCCCCCACCTTGCTGTTCAGGACCTACCTCCTTGCGGGGTGGTGAATGGCTGCAGAGGAAACTCAGCCCTGAAAGCCTTTGCACAAGCAGCCTGGAATCAAGCCTGCTTTCCCACTTCAAGCACAGCTGTCTTTGCAGGGATGGTTTGGCCCATCCTAATGTACAGCACAAGGTAAGGAACATCCACCCAAGCTATATGCTTTCCATCAGTTCTGACTGTTGGCAATTTAACAAGGACGCTGCAGGACTGGTTTATCTGAAAACTGATTAGCTTTCCTCATTTTTTGGGGTTGGCTTAATTAAGCAATGTATGTAAACAAGAGTCATGGCAGCTACCTGACCAAGAACATGATTTTCTCCAAAACATCCAAATTAGGAGCAGTGGGAGTTCCTTTTTGTGTGCGTGTGTGGTTTTGTTGTTGTTTTTTTCCATTTAATTATTTATTAGCAAACATACATGGAATGAAGGTTCAAATGAACAACAGTGCTCAGCAACAGCAACTACCCCAATAAAAGTGATTGTGAGGACCTACTTTTCTGCCCATGTCTGGACTATAACCAAATTACAGAAGCCACTTTTGCTCATTCAAAGCCAAAAGCCAACTCACCGAGGTGGAGAAGTTATTGGGGATATCCTGAGCAGGTTGGAAATGAAAATCTGGTTAAGGCTCTGACTTTCCCACCTCTGCTGTCTTTTTATTATGGTCAGGTATAACTCTGCTTCCACATCCCTGCTCTCCTTTTGGTTTTCTTCCACTGCAATAGCTGTTCCTAAATTAACAATTTGTTTTCTCAAAGTCAGCCCCAAACTGAATAAGTCACATGATGGAGAAGAAAACTGTGTTCATTGCAATAGTCCTGTAGGAATTTGGTGATATATGGCTAGTAAACATGTGGAACAGAAATTATTCAGCCAGCTAAGTGAATACTGCAGCTAAAAGTATTCTCAAGTACATGGTAGCTGTGAATTCAGAGTGTATGTCCCCACTGTGAATAGTTAGTCCAGTTCATAACCCAGATGGAGAAGCTCCAGAAACCACTCCTCTCCTCTCTCCTATACTAGCAAGTTCTCTGGAAGGCATAAGAAAAGGTTCTTGCTATAGCCAATTTTTCCTCCAGATACATTTTCTTCCTGGCAGGCTTAAAGAGGAGAGGCTTAGACTCCATGGGCTGGCTGCTGGAGCATGGGCTGCTGGGCTGACCAGGCATGGCTTCAGGAGGTTTTACACAATCCTTGCAGCAGTCTATGGGATTTGCTTTGCTTCTTTGCTGTCAGTAGAAGCAGCCATGCAAGCACACATTGTACACTTTTGGCTCTCTGCCACAAACGTGATTTTTCTTCTATTGCCAGGTAGGTTTTAGAAAAATGATGCTTTGTTATTTTGTTTGTGACTTTGTCTCTATCCTTCTCCTCCTGGCAGCCCACCTAGGTCCATGCTATTACCCCATGCCCTTCCAGCCTCCCCTGCTCTCAGCAATATCACAAGAGGTTTCTCATTGACTTATCCAACCTGTTGATTCAGGTGATCATCAAGTCAGGAAACCTTGTGCAAAAGGAGTTTTGACCAGGAGCATCCCCAGTTCCTGCAGCTTCCCCCACTGAGCGAGCCTTCATTGCTCTGCTCACACAAACCTGCCCCTTTGCTGGGGGTGCTTGTGCTCCCAGCTCAACACCCCAAAAGCATCACCCCCAAACTATGACACCTGCAAGCTGTTGGAGCCAGGAGAAGACTCACTTGGAGATGGCATGGACACACAACATTCCCAAACCATCCAGCAACCAACAGACCCACGGGGAAGAGGGCGAAGGAGGTGGTTCATGCTGGAAAGCCTGCCCTGCTCTGAGCACCTACCTGCTGCCCGGGAGGCGAGGTGTTCATGGGGGGCTGTACCTGTAGTGCCATGGGGGCAGGCAGGAGGGGCTGCTGGGGGACCTGCTGCATGCTGAGGGGCTGGCTGAGGAGGGAGCTCTGCGGGTGGTGCAAGGAGAGCTGCTGGTGCAGGGGGGGGCTGATCTGGAACGAGGGAGGGGGGGAGGCACTGATGCTGGGCAGCATGGGTTTGGAGGTGAGGGTCCGGGAGAGGCCGGGATGAGGGTGGCCACGGTAGTTCTGCAGGTCTGATGGGGACAGGAAGGAGCCCAGGCCAGGGTAGGGTGAGGAAGCCTGTGGTGGCATCGGGTACATGGGTTGCTTGGGGGGAATCATTTTGGAAGGTGGATTGCTCTGAGTGCTTTTTGTCTCCCCCTGATCAGCAGAGCTCTGTGGGAAAACAGAATGGAGTGTGATGAGAAAGGTAGGGAGGAAACATCATTATATGTCCCAACATGTCCATCCATCCAACTAAATAACCTAGGCTTCCTGTGGCTCCTACTCCTCTCCCACCAGCCAGCACATGTGCTCACTGGGTGACCACAGGCTTGGTGCAGGAGCCGTATCTGGGAAATTAAAGTCAGTGCTGTTGACAGAGCCTGGAGCACCAGAGGGGCTATTAGCTGCTGCAGAGATGAATACTCTGCCTGCAGATCACTCCTTAAGTCCCTGTTGGTGGGTGACAAAATCGCTTTTGTTTCCAATAGAGAATGAATGGGCCTGTAAAAACTCTGCTTTCCTAATCCTAGGCATTCCTGCAGCCCTGGTGGGGTCTAGAATGCACAGGACAATGGTTGCCTCCTTTCTGCAGGAAAGAGAGAAGAAGAAGGGTACATTTTCTGGCTCGGACAATGAGATTTTTGTCCTGCAGTGGGCTCTGTAATGATACTCCAGATCCCTTCTCACCCAGAAGCCAGGATCACACTGCTCTTTGGCTCAAAACAAAGTTGCTCTTCTGCAAAAAGTTGGTTATTGGAGAAACTGGAAAAAAATGACACTACAGATCATGGTGACTCCATGCCTCCCATGCTACTTGCCCCACACTGCTGCTAGGCATGCTCAAGGCAAGGCCAGAAAAGCCCAAGGCCCAGACCAGGTGCATGCAGGATGCTGTCTGTTGCCCAGTGCTGGCTGGTGAGCTGAGGGCTAGAGTGTCACCTTCCCCTGGGCCAGTCCCTGCTGTCACCCACAGTGAGCCTCATCCTGTCCTTGTTAGTGCTCCCTTGTTAGCTACACTCATCCCCCAAGAGCAGGGTGAGGAACAGTCACTGGCAGTGGGAACAGGCAGCAGAGACCTTCATCCCTGAGCAGGGACATCCTTCCCCTGCTGTGACACCTGCTGATGAGGACAACCCAAAACTAGGTCTCATTTCAGGATGCTGAAGGCAGAAGGCAGTCTGCTGCTCGCTCTAACCATGCTGCTGTTTCCTTTGGCTCCTGGGGAAGGTGCTAACCCTGAGGGCAGTTCTGATAACACAGTTACACTGTGCTGCTCCCTGGAGAGTCCCACGAGCTGCAACTAACTCAGTGTTGCCAGCATGGGCTGTACCTTGGAGACGAGGCTGGCCCGGTATGCTGCCAGGGCCTTCAGGTACTCCTTCTTGGCAGCTTCTGTTTTCCTCTTGTAGGCCTGAAAGGACCAAGCAATGGAGAATAATGAACAAAGTAGAATATGGTGCTGCTGGGCTGGTCTGCACCCTGCCCACCCAGGTCTCCTCCA
This sequence comes from Bucco capensis, assembly GCA_013396975.1. NCBI lineage: Eukaryota > Metazoa > Chordata > Aves > Piciformes > Bucconidae > Bucco > Bucco capensis. The sequence continues at coordinate 87,113 of VWZO01011715.1, read as the reverse complement.
CTGAGAATGCTCCTGCATGTACATGTGCATGAGAAACTCATTGCTGCTGGAGAGGAATTTACCCTAAATCAAGCCAATAAAGCTCCTGAATTGGACCACACTGGAGGCATTGCAGGCCAGAGCAGTCTGCATACCCAGGTGGGTGTTTATACATGTTTTCTGTAAGAGACACAGCTTGGTTTGAGAGCGTGAACTTAATGGAATCACTTCCCAACAGCAACCAGGGGTGAGTGTGATCCAGGCTCTTGGAAGAGCAAGACAAGAACCCAAATCCCCAGCTGACAGAACTAGCTTAAAAAATGGTGAGACATTCAAAAATCCCAACCTACTCATTCATTTTCTTTGCTTTCCCATTATTAAACCTTTAGAGTTCAAGACTCCAGCTCTTCTCTGCAGTCCTGCTGCTAGGAAGTGCTTTCTCATGAGAGGAAGGCTCAGATTTTTGCCTAATCTTATGAGCTGGGGAGCTGGGGCTTGGAGGGAAACAGCATAAATCAGGAGAGTTTGTTACCCTTAGGAAAAAAACCCAACAGACAATGAAGCTTTGTAAGAGGGAATTATTATCTTTTTAGCAGATCCTGTTGCGACAGGACAAGGGGTGATGGTTTTAAACCAAAAGTGAGAGATTTAGACTAGATTGAACCAAGAAGTATTTTAGGCTGAGGGTGGTGAGACCCTGTCCCAGGTTGCCCAGAGAGGTGGTAGATGTTCCAATCTTGGAACCACTCTAGGTCAGGTTTTTTGGAGCTCTGAATAACCTGCTCTAGTTGCAGATGTCCCTGTTCATTGCAGGGGGTGTGGACTAGGTGACCTTTGAAGGTCCCTTCCACCCAAATCCATTTGGTGAATCTCTGACTCTTCCATCTCTCCCCTGTACTGAGACATGCTCCAGGAGCAGGGCCCTTTTCTACCCAGAACTTAGTCCTTCACGTATATAAAATAATGGCATAATCCAGCCTGTCTCAAGTAGCCTGAGTCCCTGTGGGGTTAAACAGATTAAACTGAGCAAGCAAGAAGAATATTTTAAAAGGCAATAAAAATTTCAGCAAAAAGGCAGAAACTCCCAAGAAAAAAACAAAACCATTTGTGCTCTCTTTGGCTGGAAGCTCAAAGGCTTCCTCAAAGTGGCACACTGAAAATTGATTTCCAGTAGAACAGATTTATATACAGAATCACAGAATTGTCAGGGTTGGAAGGGACCTTAAAGCTCCTCTAGCCCCAACCCCTGTGCCTGCCCTGGGCAGGGACACCTGGCACTAGAGCAGCTTGCTCCCAGCCCCAGCCAGCCTGGCCTGCAACACTGCCAGGGCTGGGGCTGCCACCACCTCTCTGGGCAACCTGGCACAGTGGCTCAGCACCCTCCTGGGCAACAACTGCTGCCTAATGTCTAATCTAAATCTACCTTCCTGTAGTTTGGATCCCTTCCCCCTAGTCCTGTCACTATCTGACATACTAAAAAGTCCCTCCCCAGCTTTCTTGTAGGTCCCCTGCAGATCCTGGAAGGCCACAATAAGGTCTCTTTGGAGCCTTCTCTTCTCCAGACTGAATAATCCCAACTCTCTCAGCCTGTCCTCATTGGATTCTGCTTTAAAAACAACATTGGCTTTCAACAATCAAGATGCCAAAGCCTAGTGGGGATATTCAGCTCCTTTCCCCTCCTCATTTCCACTCCAGACTCCCTCCTAGCACTGACCTCTGAAAGGAAAATAACCTTCCAGAAGTTAAAGTGTCCAATTATTTGAATTTCAGTTAAAAATCTGTGCTGATTTTACTAAATTCTATTAAAAATGCTTTGGAAATTTTCTTTTCCTTACTAAATGAGAGGGATTGCTGTACTGCAATGTTACATGCACTGCAGGGCTCAGATGGTAATTGCTGAACCAGAGCATTCCCCAAAGTTTCTCTTTGGCTTTATGGTCGTTAGGAAGTATTTGATTTGCTCCATTAAGAACAAAATTACATTTCAAAATGTCAGCCTGAAGAAGGGTTTGCCTGCAAAAAGCAACTATTTCTTCAAATGGTATCAGTTCCCCTAATAGAAGCTATTACTTTCTGTACAACCCACACCTCACTTGTGTCCATAGCCCATTGCAGGGACACTGGTGACATTTCCTGTAAGGCAGAAGTGTGGCATGTCCACCAGCTCAGGCTGCTAAAGGATGTTTTTTAACACAGCACCTGGTCCTGCACCACAATGAAACACAAATTCCTGTGTCCCAGGCTGCTGGGAAAACAAAGCATGCACAGCCATGTGGAGCCAAATTCCATTATTAGGAGGCCTTGTCTGGAGAAAAAACTTCAATTTATGAACAGTGAAAGAGCAAGTAAATGAGACTCCCTTAACCTAAATGAAAAACATAGAATCATAGGCTGGTTTGGGTTGGAAGGGCCTTGAAAGAGCATCTAGTGCAAGGCCCTGCACTCAGCAGGGACATCTGCATCTAGATCAGGTTGCTCAATGCCCTGTCCAACCTGATCTGGAATGGTTCCAGGGACAGGGACATCTACTGTCTCCCTGAACAACCTGGGCCAGTGGCTCACCACTCTCAGTGTAATACATTTCTTCCTTCTATCCAGTCTACATCTCCCTCTTTTAATTTAAAACCATCACCCCTTGTCCTGTCACAACAGCTCCTGCTGAAAAGTCTCTCCCCAGCTTTCTCACAGGCCCTTTAAGTACTGAAAGGCTGCCAGAAGGTCTCCCTGGACTCTTCCCTTCTCCAGGCTGAACAAGCCCAACTCTCTCAGCCTGTCCTCACAGCAGAGGGGTTCTAACCCTCAGATCATTTCTGTGGCCTCCTCTGGCCCTGCTCCAACAGGTCCATGTCTCTCCTATGCTGAGGGCTCCAGAGCTGAAACCAGCATTGCAGATGAGGTCTCCCCAGAGTGGAGTAGAGGGGCAGATAAATGAATAACCAATAAATTCTGTCCCTATCTTCATCCCTATCACTTGTGTTTTCTACGACACCTTTTTTTTCATTTCTCCACTCATCATCTGTCCATGTCCCTTTCAGACAGCTCTGTGCCTCACTTGTGTTTGGGACCTGCTGCTGGATGGTGTCTGGTGCAGCCAAGCAGAGGGGGATCACTATGAGGAGGAGCCTCAGAGCTGCTTGAGCCAGCCCTGGCTCCACCCCAAGGCATGAGCAGGGTTATAAGGGAGGGTAAGAGAGTGAGCCCAGGAGTTGTTTCCTCTGGTGCTCCTCTGATGCTCTCTTAGCTCTGGAAATTTCTTTGTGCATTATCTGGTTTGAAACTGTAGACTCTGAGTGGTGTGGGTTGGCAGCCACCTTCAGAGACCATCCAGTCCAACCTCCTTCCATGGGCAGGGACATCTTCCACTAGACCATGTTGCTCAAAACTCCATCCTACCTGGCCTTGAACACTTCCAGGGATGGGGCATCCCCAACTTCTCTGGGCAACCCATTTCAGCATCTTACCACCTTCCTTGTAAAAAAAACCATCCCTAAGGGTCTCCCACTGGGACTTCTACTGTCCTGCCCCCCACATGGGGGGTGCTTTCTGCACCCACATGGTGCCCTGCCAAGGACACAGAGCAGCGAAGCCACAGCCTGAGGTGGGCAGAGTAGATCCATCAGAACTCCTCAGGAATCTTTTGCGTGAAGGCAGCTCTAGTGCAGCATTTATAACCTTTAAAAGTTTCATTTAAACATTGACAGAACCACGTTATTTTCTAATTAAATCCCATTTTCTCAGAGGGATTTTAATTTCCAAGTAATTGATCAGATTTAAGGATCCTCCAAACATTTTGCCTGTTTTCCTTCCCAACCTGCCATGCCCGCTGAGTTCTTTTCCGTCTTCGTTAGCAGGAGGATTCATTAGTCATTAAGTGAGTGGGTGGGTTGGGGGGGAGGGGGAGAAAAATGGTTAGTGATTATGAAAACAAAAACTCAGAGCTGTAAGAAGCATATGTTGGGATCGTAATCCTGACACCTCTGTGTCTCAGCAAAGCAGCTAGTAATTGTACCCTAATGAAATGTTCTTGTTTGATAACCAGTTAATTAGAGAAGACAATTATCCCAAACCCCGCTGACGCCCATGAGCAGCTCCGTGTTGTGCAGGCACCGAATGACAGCCGGAGCTCTTATCAGGAACCTCTGCATCCCAGCCCACCTGCTTGAGCAGAATTGCTGCTTCCTAAGCCTGGGGAATGATGGAAAGAACCCAAACTCTCCCCCGCAAAAATCAAGGGGTCCACTGATCCCAAATGAAAAAGTCTCTGCTGCAATCCTAGATGGAATTTGGGGCATTTTGCTTCCAAAATGAGATAGACCTTCATAGAATCATAGAATCATTCAGGTTGGAAAAGATCCTTGGGATCACCAAACCCAACCATCAACCCTACTCTACAAAGTTCACCCCTAAACCGTATCCCCCAACACCACATCTAAATGCCCCTTAAACACCTCCAGGGATGGAGACTCAACCACCTCCCTGGGCAGCCTACTCCACTGTCTGATTGCACTCTCTGAAAATTTTTTTCCTACTGTCCAGTCTAAACCTCCCCTGTTGCAGCTTGAAGCCATTCCCTCTTGTTCTATCAGTAATTACCTGTGAGAAGAGACCTGCACCAACCTCTCTACAATATCCTTTCAGGTAGTTGTAGAGAGTGATGAGGTCTCCCCTTAGCCTCCTCTTCCTCAAACCAAACAGTCCCAGCTCCTTCAATCTCTCTTCATGGGATTTGTTCTCCAAATTGTTCTTGTCTTCTCAGAGGAGATGAGAAGCACAGCAAAGGTCTCCAGGAGAAGAGCTGAAGGACTCAGACTATTTAGCTAGGAAAAAAGACCAAGAGGAGCCTCAACCCCCAAATGCAATGCAGCAAAGGAGGCAGGGAGTGCTGCTCTGCACCTACTGAGGACAGGAGAAGTAACACGGGCAATGTTGGCTAAGCAAGAGGAAAGTGTTCCTAACTGCAAGGATAATTAAGCACAGGAGAAGATTGCCTGGGAAGATGTGTAATCTCTACCACTGAGGGTTTAAGAACAGATTAGGCACACATCCATCAAGAATGGCGTAAGTAGAGACGATCCTGACTTCAGGAAGCAGTATGGTCTGGCTGACCTCTTAAGTCTCTCCTTGCCCTCCTTTCTATGATTCCATGGCTGGTTTGTTTTATTTTCTCCAAATGTATAAATTTGGATTTTATTCTGCTTGTAGATCTGGAGGATTTTTCTTGTAACTGTTATACACTTTCCTGCAAGACATCTCTTGGGACATCATAACTTATGGCTTATTCATAAGGTGACTCCAAAGGACTCCTTCCCTGCACAGCAGTGTCTGCCACAGCACCCTTCTCTCTGCACATAGCCTCCACACAGCCCCACAGCCAACACAAACACATCATCCCTGTTCCTTCCCAGCTCTTCTTCACTGCCTCGCACCCTCCTCTGTATCCCTTCTGCTCTCTTCTTGGGAAGATCCATTAAAACCAACTAACCCAAGCTATGCTTACTGTGTACATCCCAACACATCTCCTCCCAGTCTGCATTCATAGAATCATAGCATGTCCTGACTTGGAAGGGACCCACCAGGATCACTGTGTCCAGCTCCTGTCTATGCACAGGACAACCCCAAAACCCACACCATGTGCCTAAGAGCATTGTCCAGATGCTTCTGGAATTCTCTCAGGCTTGGCACCATGACCACTTTCCTGGGGAGCCTGTTCCAGTGCTCCACCACCCTCTGGCTGAAGAATGTTTTCCTGCTATCCAGCCTAGCCCTCCCCTGGCACAGCTTCATGCCATTCCCTCAGGTTCTGTCACTGGTCATCAGAGAGAAGAGATCAGCTCCTGCCCCTCTGCTCCCTGTCATGAGGAAGCTACATGCTAATTACTACTACATGGTAAGTCCTGAGCTCAACAAGCTTGGACATGGGATGCACCTGTCAATGATGCCCATCATGAGGATGTTGGTTAAGCAGTGCTCTGATTCCCCCAGGCTCTTACAGCTATGGCATGGGAGCTGTTGAGAATCTGACATACCTGAGGACACCTGCATAAAAGGCCCTGGCTATGGGAACTATTTGTATGGTTTCAGAAGGACTTCTCCTTTACCCTGGTGGAGATGCAGTGTCATGAAGCAGTCCTTTGGAGAATGAATGGATAACCCCATCATTAAGTAGCAATTACCATTGATTAAAGCATCCTGAAAGATTCCTGCTTTCCTCTGCCTTGACTTCATGGTGCCACCCTGGTGTAAGTCATCTATGACTCCATGTGTGGGCACAATGTGTTTCCAGGACAGCCCACAGAAGACTCCAAATGAAACAGAGCAGGGTGACAAATCCAACTGCTAATCTCCAGTGAAAAGCACGCAACGTTCATCTTCCACACTTCTGATCTTGCTCTACAAGAACATAAGTCACACTTTTGCAGTTGCTTTTAAGACTGATTCTGACCCTTCACATCTTCCCTGGTGATGTGGTTATCCTGGTCTTCACTAGACCTCTCCTGAAGTCTTGTTTGGGATTGATGCTTTCATCCTTCTCCAGTACCTGGCTTTACTTGATATTCAGAAGATGCTGAAACCTCCTTCCACGCCAGGGAAACTGGTTGGACCCTTCCAGCCCTTCACTGCCAGAGTTTTGGGGCAGCAGCAGGAAACTACCACCGTGGTGGCTTCAGGTTACAACGCTAGAATTGCGGAGTTTGATGGCCACCTGCTGCATGTGGTTCCCCTGGGACCTCTTCTCTATGATGGTTCTGCCAAAACACAGTTATAGAGCTGGCCTGAGATGTCTCTGTCCCACTGTAGATATAGGCAGTGTCCTGTCACCAGGTGATGCATCAGGTTCAGTGAGCAGATGGATCTGATTAGATGGGTGATCTATTATTTTCTGCTGAGTAATTTTTCTGCTGGGTGATTTACCTCTGGAGTGTGAACAGTGTGCTATGCTACAGGCTGTGCATTTGGGTAAGAAAATCACATTTGCATTCTGCCATGGAGTCACTCAGCACTACTGAATGGGTCCTGCTGAAGCAGGGCCATCGTGAGCAAGAACTCACCTCTGGTACCTTTGTGTCCCCAGTGAGTCCCCAGACTCATAAGCTCAACTGGAAATGCTGGTTTTGTCCAACTTTGCTTCTGCTCACCTAGATGGGAAGCCCTGGTTTAGCCTAAAGTTCACTCAGCAGATTGTTCTGGAACTTCTTGAAGCCTCTGCTCTGAGTTTTCAGGATCTAGGGAAAAATCAACCCAATGCTTTGAATTTGCTGCTGGATTTCCTAATCAAAAGAAGCAGGTTCCAGAGACATCTGCAGCTACCAGCTTGGCACTGTACCCTGTGCTCCATGCTCCCCACGCTCCAAACCAATACCCCTTTCCCCCAAAATACAGTGGGCAACAGGAAGGTGCTCAGAAACAGAATAAGAGAAGATGGCAGTGAAAAACCATACCCCACCGGTAACTTCTCAGTGTGCTCTGGAGAGTTTCCAGGCTTATCACTGAACCGAAATCTCCCTGACAGAGGACAGCCACCCAGGGCTGTGTAGCACTTGCTCTTGAGCAGAGCTAGCCCATGGCCAGGGCTGGTGGCTCCGTGGAAGGAGGGGACAAGGCTGCAGCCCTGTTGGTTGGCATGGGCTGCAACCAGGCTGTGAACATGACATCTGTGCCAGGGAAAAACCCCTTCCAAGGGAATTAGCAGAGTTTGCTCCAATCCAGTGCTCAAATTCTTCTAATTTGTGTCAAACCAAGCAGATTTCTTTCCAGCCTGGCTGGGTAAGGCTGCAAAGACTGCTCTGCATCTGCTGATGAGAGACAAGAACACCAAGCATGGGATTCTGTGAGCCTCGAGCAGGGACCTGGAGCTGCAGGTGGGTGACCATGACAGGTACCCATTGGATGCTAATGGCTGAATTAGCATTTCATACTCCACCCCAGTCTAAGCTATCTCTGCAGGAACAGCTGCTAAACTAAAAGTTCAAAGGGTATCTATTAATATGAGGGCATGTTTTTTTTTTCCCCAAGTCACATTCTTCAGATTCCCACGTAAGCTTCTTAGAAAGGGCCATGCCAGCTGTTGAAGAATGAAGATTACAAGGTGCTGCTAGTGCAGATACTGAAAAGTATGGTTGTTTGTCACTGTTGGGCATGTGTGGCCACACTGGAAGGGGTTAAAATGGGGAAGAAAACAGCACTTTGCTGAACAGGTGTCCTTGAGCAGCACCCAAGGACACGGAGATTGCTAATCCTGTATTCCACAGCATGATCAAATCACCAGGCAACAGATAGAAATAAAAAAAGGCAGGAAATAAGGAAATTTAGATACAAGTGTGTCAGAGGGAAAATGAAGATTCATTGTGAAGAGGCTGAGGAGAGGAGAAGGAACAAAATGACAAAGGCACAAATGATAAACCAGTAAGAACAAAAGGAGGGTGGGGGAAGCCTTCCCGGGCAAAACACGTCTGTGACAGCAGCAGCCAAATCAAAGATGCTCCTAGATGATATGGTTTCTTGCATAATATGCATTCTGGTTCCTGCGCAGTGTTTGTGTTTCAGCTGGTGCACAGGGAAAAAAAAATCTCTGAAATGGGACATGAGCAACCTTTATTTTGCTTGTTTCATCAGGAGGAGAAAGCAAATTTGCTTTGTGGGAGCAGCAGCACCTGCTCAATGGCAAATAAATAGCTACAGCTTTGATATTACAGTGCATATAATCATTAGCAGCACAAATAGCAGAGGATTAACTCTCTGTATGCCAGTCTGAGCTATGTGGCAAAGAAATGACATCTTGGCTCTCCCTTCAGGGATGCCTCACGTAGTGTCTTTGGGGTGAGGGCAGCTAGAGCAGGCCTGAGGCTCTGTCTGCTTAGGGGTGGCACAGGACCACCCTTCCTTGCATTTTGCCTTGCTCAACTTCATATTAAAAAAAAAAGACTGCAAGGTATTGCATCTGGGTCAGAGAAATCCTCAGTATAAACACAGGCTGGAGATGAAGGGATGGAGAGCAGTCCTGAGGAGAAAGACTTGGTGGGTGAAAATCTGGACATGACCCAGCAATGTGTTCTCACAGCCCAGGAGCCAACCATGTCCTGGGCTCATCCCCAGCAGTGTGGCCAGCAGGGCAGGGAGGGGATTGTGCCTCTGCTCTGCTCTGGGAAGACCTCAGCTGCAGTGCTGGGGCAGCTCTGGACCCCTCAGCACACAGACACATGGACCTGGTGGAGCAGGTCCAGAGGAGGCCACAAAAATGATCTGAGGGCTGGAAGCCCTCTGCTATGAGGACAGGCTGAGAGAGTTCAGCCTGGAGAAGACTCCAGGGAGACCTTCTTGCAGTACTTAAAAGGTCTATCAGAAAGTTGGGGAGAGACTTTTTAGCAGGACCTATTGTGACAGGACAAGGGGTGATGGTTTCAAACTAGAAGAGGGAGATGTAGACTGGATAGAAGGAAGAAATGTTTTACACTGAGTGTGCTGAGACCCTGGCCCAGGTTGGCCAGAGAGGTGGCAGATGTCCCATCCCTGGAGCCATTGCAGGTCAGGTTGTTTGGAGCTGTGAGCAACCTGATCTAGTTGGAGATGTCCCTGCTGAGTGCAGAAGGGTTGGATTGGGTAACTTTTCATGGTCCTTCCCAACCCAAACCATTCAATGATGTCACCATTCTGAGGCACTGGCTGTGCTACACCAGCTGCATGGCTACAAGCCACTGGCTTTGGGCTTTCCTTTGGCACTGGCTACTCTGTGCTATGCATAAATCCTCTGTGCATGATTGAGCTGAAGGGGATAGATGACACATCTGCAGGCACAGTGGGACATGTGCTGGGGGTTGATGGCACATGTTGGTGGACCACAAGTCCAAATAGCCCTGACTGAAGCTGGGTTTAGTGGCCAGCTTGGTTTGGACCCCATCTCTGGTTACTGCCTGCCTGTCTCCTAGAAGGCAGGAACCAGAACCCACCCAGGGCTGGGGAAACACTGTGCCTCTTGGAAGGTGGAAAGGTGGAAAAAAAGGTTTGTACACCTCATCTGAAGCAGAAATTACAATGATGTAAATGATTGCTTTATAACTGCATGCCGGAGCTGAGGTCTGCACATCAGTCCTCTGGAGATGTGATGCCCTAACCTAAACCTGAACATCTCAGGGGCTTCAAGAGATCCAAGTCTGGGACCACAGTCCAGCCCCAAATCAGATCTAAGGCCTCAAATACACTCTCTTATCAGGAAGAGGGGAAGCTTCCTTTAAGTAAGACCTTGGTCATAGTAAAGCAAGAACCTCCACATTTGGCTCTTAGTTGCCTACTTGGACATCACTGTGTTGGATTTTCCCCTTGTTGCTTTCTGCAGTGAGGATATGAATACACTCAAACCACTGTTGTCAATAGAGCTAGGAGCTGAGCACCAGGTGAAACATTTTTCTAGCTTCCCACCCCTCAGGGCATGATGCTCCTGCTCAGTGATGAGCTGAACCATGGTCCAGTGCAGCCATGTGCAGCTTGGACTCCCAGGCCCCATCAGGATTCTGGCCAGTAATGTGTACATGTCCTGCTTGGTCACTGTCCCCTCCTGAGAGATGACAGGAGAGCACTTGGCATGAGCTACTTGTCTTCATTGTGAATGCACAGATCATGTCCTGCAGTCCTCAAGAGAAAGGATCTGCAGGACAGTCTAGGCACTTAGATTCACATATTAAGGACATTTTGTTAATGCTTTTTTGTTTTGTTGTGTTTCTTTTCCTCTTTTCCTTTCCGGTGGATTGCCTGATGAATCTAAACAAACCTGAGTGAGGATGCTGGCAAGGAAAGCAAACGGACTAAATAAACTCTCTCCCAAGCCAAACACTTCCAAGAGAGAACGTGCCACATCGCACAAAGCAGCAATAGGGTCCCAGAGCCAAAGATAAATAGTGTCCCTGCAGCTGGAGTCCTGGGCAGGGAGGGAGCTGTCGAGGGAGAAAAGTATCCAGCTGGAGACAAAGGCAGGAAGTTAATATTTAAGCATTCCGACAAGGAACAAATGACTTAATTAAATCACTGAGGGAGGGAGAAATGGAGCCACTTAGAATGTGTGTGAAGAGATGGCAATGCTGCTGCTGCCTCAGAAAGGGGAGGAAGGGAGAGTTAGCAGGCAAGATAAACAGACTGGCTTAGTCCCTGCTGTTAATGAAGAGCTGAGCACTCGCACTGCACCATGTCAGGGTCACAGCAGCACTTGCAAGAGATAAACCACACCTGCAGCTGAGCTCAGGGCCCAGTCTACAGAGATATTTGTAACCAGGTGGAGTAAAGAAGAGACAGACCAAGATTTTGAGAGAGATGAAAACAGGAGAAAGAGGTGACATGAAAGCTTTTCCACTCTCCTGAATCTCCCACATCTTGCACCAACAGCCCAAACCCAGACCTCGTCCTACAGCTTCCCAGGCAACAAGGCTGGGGTCAACCTGCTGCACAGGGAAGGAATCTTCCTCCTTCTCCTCCTTTCAAGTTGCATCAGGGGAGGTTTAGATTAGATATAAGGAGAATTTTCTTCACTGAAAGGGTTTTTAAGTCTTGTCCCAGGCTGCCCAGGGAGGTGGGGGGGTTAAGAAACATTTAGATGCTCTACTTAAGGCCATGGGTTAGTGGTATGGTATTGCTAGGTATGGTTGGACTTGATGATCTTAGAGGTCTCTTCCAACCTTTCTGATTCTGTGATTCTTCAGCACGAGAAATTCCTGCATGATCCCCAATGATTCATCCAAAGAGAAGAAAAGAGAGGATCATGAAAACATCAAAGCAACACTTTGCACAATATGGAGACTCCAAACAGATCAGCAAAAGAGCTTGCACCCCAGGGCATGCCTTGCTCTTGTTCCCACTTGGTGCAGGATGGAAAGCAAGGCTATTTCCTAGCATGACTTCCAGTTAAATGACTTTTAACTTCTCCCTGCTACCCCCTCCCCAAACATAGTTGCTTCAAGTGCTGGCCATGGACAACCAACAGGTGATGGAGCCAGCTTGAAGCTGGAGTCAGGCTCCAGAAGGGCTCATGACTCATGGGGGGACTGTCAGTGAAAGCATGATTGATTTTAGAGACACATCACACAGCTCTGGCTGTGCCTGATAAAAAGACATCCTTGTTATAGAAAGTGTTCCCTGGGGTTTTCTCAATGGGCAAAAAGCAATTACAGGCTTTTGTAACTGACTCAGCATCCACAAAATAGTCAAAGCAGGACCTAGAAGTCTCCATGGGAAGTAGACTTAAAGTGGTTGGCAGCTTTGGGGCAGGAAGGTTTCCTCTGCATGGCCACTTCAGACATCTCCTTCCTAAGCTTTCAAAGCCTTAGCATTAGCTTTGAGGCTAGTGACGTAGAGGGTTGGTAGTTTTTAGCCAGTTTGTCATCACTCCTTGTAAGTAAATAAGCAAATACAAACCCATCTACCATCAGAGGCTGTAAAAACCCATGTCAGGGAAAGGCCACTGATGGTTCTGCAAAGTATGATCCTATCAAGAATAATTAGTTGTCATAAAAACTTGCTCTTCCTCATGGCACAACAGAGATTTTTCTAACACAGGGGCAGAGGCAAAGCATATCCTTCTACAGCCCCATCCCTGCCATGCCTGTGACACGGCTTGGAGCCTCCCTCCTCCACGCATGCAGGTGCAGGGCACCCCATGGAAGTGTCCAAGGGACAGGTCACATTACCACCACAGCAGCTCAGTGTGACCTCTCAGCATGGCTTTGAGCAGCAGTGGGCACTTCAGAACTTGTGCTGCATACCCTTCAGCCTGGTTAAGCCCCTGGCCATGCTTCTAACGTGCTTGGGGACACTCTGGTGCTCTGTAGCATGGAAAAAAACCAACCAACCAGAAGAGAAGAGATCAGTAACTCACTTGTTTTTGTTCTTCCCCTAAACTGTCCCACATTGAGGCAACAATTTTGGACACATCTCCGAAGGTAGCGTTTGGGTTCTGCCCTTTGATGGCTGCTTGTGTGTCTCTGAAAAACAGGGCGTAGGCTGACACAGGCTTCTGGGGCTCATTGGGGTCTTTCTTTTTCTTCTTCTTTTGGCTCTTGGGCTTTTTGCCCAGGTCTGTTGATGGTCTTTTCTCTCCAGTAACCTGCAAAACCAAGAGAGGAGCCTTAGCAGTCAGACAGGAGATAGTCTGATAGGAGTCCCTGCTACAGCTTTTTGGTGAAGGGGATGAGAGAGGCATGGGCAGAGGAGGGTTCCTAGTGTGGTAAGGGGAACAGCAGCCCTGGGGGTCTCCATGGCCCCAGGAGCCTCTGAGATCATTACATGAACAGCTGGTAAGTACCTGAGCCTGGCTTGGGTGTCTCCTCAGCCCAGCTCACAGCTTGGTTTCCCCCCTTGCTGCTCCAGTGGTCCCTGCTCCAAAGCTGAGGCTTTCCAGACACTCATCCTCAGTCACCCCCCTTCTCCCTCCTCACTCACTCACTCCTTGATTCTCTTTTGGGACCTCTCCAAACACCTTGTTTCAGACTGAGATCTCTTTAGCAGTCCATGAGTTTTCCCAGACTTGACTTCTATGTGGTTTCTGATTCCCACCCCAATGATCTCCCCTTGCAAGCTGCTTCTGACTTCCCTCTCCCAAGTGTATACTGGCAGCTCCCATCCTCCCCACTCCCTAGGCAGGAGGGCTGTGAGCACTGACAAAGCAGCAGCAGCATCACATCTGCCACCACACTGGGGCTATCCAAAATCTGTTTCACCTTGCTAACAGCTTTGTATCCCTATCCAGGAAAAAATATCCAGCAATGAAACTGGTTTAGTCCTATGGATTAAAGGCTTTGCATGTACTGGCCACTCTTTACAGCCAGTCTGGCTGGGTCTGGCTGTATCCATGTTTGGTGCCCTGCAGGTGGGTGGACCAAAGGAAGCAAGACACAGGCAACACTAGTGGGACTTTGTGACAGTGCTACCAGGCTGGGAAGGAAAAGAGCAAGGGTAGAAACAGGCATACTTCAGAAAAGAAGATCCAATGCACAGAAAGAAGATCCCATGGCTGAGCATCCATCGGGATGCCCTGGGCACCATGTTGAAAACATGATACTGCAGAAGCCTCTGTGTAATGGTCTGCAATGGAAAAAAACCCTGGAAAGCCCTTGGACATACATCAAAGCTCTCAATGTGTTAACTGTGCCCAGTGAAAGCTTGCACTGCAGGGAAGCACCATTATCCCTGTTTTATAGCAGAGGAAAAACTAAATACACCAGAGGTTAAATACAGCAGAGAATAAACCCATTTGCTGGCAGTTGGCTGCTGCAGTCTGAATCTCAGCATCCTTGAAGACAAACAGGGCACTAACACCTCTGTCTGCAGAGCCACTGTGCTCAAGCACCATGTGCTCAGCCACTACCTGACTTCAGCTATTCATGCCCTACCATGTGCATGGGCTAATGAAATTACTTAGGAAGTTGCCCAGTCTGTCTTAGACTGGACTCATGGAATTACAGAATTCTTTTGATTGAAAAATACCTTTCAGATCATAAAGTCCAACTGTTGAGCAGCACTGCCAGGTCACCACTAAACCATGTCCCTCAGCACCACATCTAAATCCCTTCAGGGATGGTCACTCCACCACTGCCCTGGGCAGCATGGGACAGGGCTTGAAAACACTTTTGGGGAAGAAATTGTTCCTAATGTCCTAAATCTCCCCTGCTGCAACACGAGGCCATTTCCTCTTGTACTGTCACTTGTTACTTGGGAGAAGAGATCAATCCCCACCTTGCTCCAACCTCCTTTCAGGGAGTTGTAGAGAGTGAGAAGGTCTCCCCAGAGCCTCCTTTTCTCCAAACTGAACAACTCCAGTTCCCCCAGCTACTTCTCACAAGACTTGTGCTCTAGACCCTTCATCATCTTCCTTGCCCTTCTCTGGACACACTCCAGCACCTCAATGTCCTTCTTGTAGTTAGGAGCCCAAAACTGAGCCCAGGATTGGAGCTGTGGCCTCCCCAGTGCCCAGTGCAGGAGGCCAATCCCTGTCCTAGTGCTGCTGCCACACTAGTGCTGATGCAAGCCAGGATGCTGTTGGCCTTCTTGGCCACCTGGGCACACTGCTGGCTCATCTTCAGCCAGTGTCAACCAGCACCTCCAGGTCCTTTTCCAACAGCAGCTTTCCAGCAACTCTTCCCTCCCCAAGCCTGGAGTACTCATGGGGTTGTTGTGACCCAAGTGCAGGGCTCAGCACTTCACCTTGTTGAACCTCATCCCATTGGCTGCAGCCCATTGATCCAGCATGTCCAGATCCCTCTCTAGAGCCTCCTACCCTCAGGAAGATCAACACTTCTCCCCAGCTTGGTGTCATCTGCAAACTGACTGAAGATGTCCTTCATCCCCTTGTCCAGATCACTGATAAGGATATGAAAGAGAACTGGCACCAGTACTGAGCTCTGGGGAGCACTGCTTCTGACCAGTATTTGGTGTGTCACTTAGTGCTCTAGAAAACAACTACAAACCAATCCATCCACACAGGTCTGAACACCAAGCCATGACTCCCAGGGAGCACTGGGAGCAAAAGGCCTTGTCTTCTGAAGGATTTGCTGATTTGATAGCATGCTGGGAAGCACTGGAATTTCAGAGGCTTCATGGATGTCAGCTGGCATAGGCCGGGCACGGGGAGGACAGGGCAGCAGCTCTCCTGTTCTCCGTTCAGCAGCTCTTGACTGGTCATTAAGTTGGGTATCAGCTCAGTGACATTTGTCAAACAGACAGTGACCATTAGTAAATGAGCAGAGAGACCAAACAAAATGGCATTTAATTTAAAATTGCCCAATTGGGCTTGAATGAGAGGCCTGGAGGTGAAAGGCCATCTTATTAGGAGAGGAAAAATGCATGACAGGACTTCAGCCCATTAGCAAGTGAGATTGTATTTTAACTAGCTGTAATCCTGTTTGATTGACTCAAGTGCTGTGGGGGCACCTGCTCTCCTCACAGCCACTGACCAAGAGAAGCAGCCAGGAACAGGCTTGATGCAACCACAGCCATGATGATGACTTTACAGGTCCTGCCTAGGCAGCATCAAAGAGCAAATGGTATTTATGAGAACAGATGCTGCCTGCAAGGCTGCTTAGAGCCATCAGTTCCCAGCAGAGACCAGAGCAGAGCAGACTTTGCCTGGGGTTCTCCTGGAGTCTACCAGGTGTGACTCAGCAAGAGATGAGACAACAGCCCAGCTGCAGAAGATGCTTGAACAACATAAGCCATCTCCACAGCTAAAGGCAAGCCCTGCTGAGCCAGTGACTCACTGCCCCAGGGCAGTTGCATCCCGCAAGGAGTGAGCCATAGTCAAAGAGACTGTGAAGGCTCGTGTAGGGGGATGAAGGCCATGGCCACCACCCCCTGCATGGACCTTCTCTGGAAAGGCAGCACAAGTTATGTTTAACACCGAATGTGGAATGGGGCAACTCACTGGTGACAGATGGGATCCCATCAACTGTTGTCTTCTTAGGTGTTGAACAGGAATCTCATGGACACCATGATTTTAATAACTATGGAGAGAGATCACTAATCCAACTGGAATCTGGGCTGTAACTACCTCTCCCTCTCATGCATGTGTGCACCTCCTCAAAGCAAGGAAGCAGGTAAACGCATCATTGAGGCTGGGAGACCTCCTCAGATCATAAGCTCCCTGCCTCAGAGGACCAACAGGACCTGAAATACCTGCTGGCATCAGATCTGTTTCTTTAACATGTGACCTTCTTGGTCACAAGATTAATTTCTGCTTGTTAGATGTTGCTTTGATGACTTGTTGCAGAAAGGCCCTTAATGGACACAGGAAAAGTGACTGATGGCTGAATACAGCAGCTGTGTAGATAGAGAAAGCAAACAGGAACTTGCAGGCCCCAGTGTGGTTCTGCTGCTTTCTTTACACTTACAGTCTCCTTCCTACATCAATACATCACTCCTGCCCCTCCTGTCTCACTGGCTAGTTTACAGGGCAGAAGGATTAGGGGGAATGCCTTTAGGATTAGGAACAAATTCAAATCTCTGCAAGTTGTCATAATTTGGACTTCTCCCTACATCATTGGCTCAACAAGAACAGAAGATCCAACCCCAAAGCCATTTCCTCCCCATACAGCCAGGAGGAAAGCTGGATGATGTTGAAAAAGGCAGAGAGAGAGAACCTGCTGGGTAACTAAGCTGAAACCCATTTGCCACTGCCATGAAAGATCTCAGCTCCCAGGTAATTGGCTGGAGCTAAGTGACACAGGCTTTGGGAGCTGGCAGAACATGGGGTCCAGTGGCACAACCCCTCTCACAGTGTCCCCCAAATATGGAATCACAGAGTTGGAGAAACTCCATCTATTTTCAATCATATGTATCCTTTCTTTTTACATTTCTATTCCATGGAAGCTGTTTGTGCTCCACGTGTGTGCTTAGCTTTGAAATGTCCTGATATGAAGTGAAAAATGCCAACTGGTGAAAAACTACAGGACTGATGGAAATACATTTGCCTGGATTTTACAGAATCCCAGAATCCCAGTATGGTGTGGGTTGGAAGGGACCTCTGCAGATCATCCAGTCCAACCCCCCTGCTAAAGCAGGGTCACCCACAGCAAGTTGCCCAGGATCACCTCCAGATGCCTTTGGAATCTCTCCAGAGAAGGAAACTCCACAGCCTCTCCAAGCAGCCTAAGCCAG
Source organism: Bucco capensis (assembly GCA_013396975.1). NCBI lineage: Eukaryota > Metazoa > Chordata > Aves > Piciformes > Bucconidae > Bucco > Bucco capensis. The sequence continues at coordinate 69,506 of VWZO01011715.1, read as the reverse complement.
TGCTCTGGCACCCTCACAGCAAAGAAGCTTTTCCTTATGTTTAGGTGGAACTTTTTGTGTTCCAGTTTGTGCCCATTGCCCCTTGTCCTGTCACTGGGCACCCCTGAGCAGAGTCTGGCCCCATCCTTTTGTCCTCTACCCTATAGCTCTTGCTCAGCGTGGAGCAGCTCCCCTCTGGCTCTGCTCTTCTCCAGGCTAAGCAGCCCCAGGGCTCTCAGCCTTTCCTCCTCCCAGAGATGTTGCAGTCTCCTCAGCATCTTCCTAGCTTCTGCTGGACTCTCTCCAGTAGTTCCTTGTCTCTCTTGAACTGGGGAGCCGAGACCTGGACCCAGGACTCCAGCTGTGGCCTCCCTAGGGCAGAGGAGAGAGGGAGGAGAACGTCCCTTGACTTGCTGGTCACACTCCTCTTAATGCACCCTAGGAGACCACTGGCCTTCTTCACCACAAGGGCACATGTTGGCTTGTAGTGAACTTGGCCACCAGCACTCCCAGGTCCTTTTCCACAGAGCTATTTTCTAGCAGGTCAGCCTCTAACTTGTCATGGTCCATGGGGATTTTCCTCCCCTGGTGCAGGACTCTATATTTGCTTTTGTGGAAGTTCATGAGGTTCCTCTCCCCCAGCTTGCCAGCCTGTCATTCATTTCCATGCAAAGGGAAAGGTTTCTGCTCAGTCCTAGTGTTTTCCTGGTTTTCCAGTTTCTGCACCATTTGCTGCTCTGATTATACATTCACATCCTGGCACAACTGTCTATTTTTGCAGGACAAGGTTACAATACCAAAGCTTCTGGCATCATCCTTGGATCAGAACTTCCAGTAGAAGGTTTCCCTCAAAAGCCTTTAAAGAGAGTCCCTCAGGGAGCCCAGTGATGGACCTGTGGGCATGGAGACCCAGCAGGTGTTAAGGCAGCAACCCTGCAATTCCTGCAATTTGCCCTCAGTAAATAACAGCTGAAAAGTTGTGGAATACAGTGTGTGTTGTTTGCTTTGATGGTGCATTTTGAGCACCAGCAGCAACCAAGGTGGGCAACAACCAAGATGTCTCCCAAACCCCAGGAAACTCTTGGATTTCTAGATGCCATGCTCAGCAGTAGTTGTGTTGGCTATGGAGGCAGGCTTTGGGCCACTAAGACATTGCAGACTACCTAAACCACATTCTGGGCAAACTAAAAGGCAAAAGACTCTTCCTCCTTTAATTCCTGTTTGTTTGTTTGTTTGTTTTTCTCCTAGCAAGCCATGTCCAGTGAGCTCAGTAAAATCCTACTCTGCTTCATTTTTCCTCCCAGCTTTTGTCTCCTCTACCTGCCACCAGAAAACTGATTTTGGCCCCAAGCATTTGCAGAACCTTAGCCCTGAACCTGCTCTGCTCATCCAAACCCTCATGGGAGGAAGCTCTGCAGTCTGATGGACCTGGTAATGTATGGCTAGGCTTGGTGAACGAAGCTCCAGGGAGGGCTCCACCCATGCTCCTCCTCAGTGCCTTTTCCAAGTGCGCTGATAAAAAGAGGATAGCAGATAGCACCCTCGAGCCTGAGCTATGGATTTTTTTAGGTGAGACACAGCATGCGCAGAGCTGGACCCACCCTTTAGTCCTAAGGTTCATCTGCCAGGGCCTAGCAAGCTTGGACGCTGGCAGCCAAGTCCTTAGGACAGAGGTTTAATTAGAGTGTCCTTCTCTTAGCTGGAAGGCCTTACAGGGCTAAACGAGCTCCATCTGCCCAGGTTTGGAATCAGAGTTGTCTCTCTCCTAGGATGACTGCCAGAAGGCTAATGAGCTCATCCTACCCATCCAAGGATTCTAGGAACATGGGTATCACTCCCCACACTTTCCCGTGGGCAATGAGTTTAATGCTCCCTCTGCTGTGGGCACAGTTATGGCACCAGGGGCCACAGGAGACCACAAGGGATTTTCAGACTGTGCCTGGGACCTGGTAAACCGTGGAGAGAAAAGCCTAGCTGGCATTGCCAAACTTGCTGCATGCACAAGCCAAGCGTGTGTGCCCTCCTGCCATGCTGTACCTCACCCTAGACTGGACACAGTCTCCCCACCCTTGGGAAAGTCTCCCACTACACAGAGATATTTTTAAAGAGAAAGACCAAAAGCCTGTTCACTTCTTTAGCACAATTTATCCCTCACTGAAAAATATCATCTGCCATTTTCCCACTGTCTGATAAAGCAGGCATGACTGCACGTACCTTGTAATGGGACTCTGTCTCCTCTTCCTGAGTAGAGCTGGAGGGAGATGGCGTAGCAGACTTACTTCCTGGGGGTGATGGGGAGCCATGAGTGACCCCACTCCGCATCCCCATCTGAGAAATCAGCTGGGACTGGCTGAGAGCGCTCATGGGACTGGCTAACATCCCGGGGCGGTTGAGCAGGGGCACTTGACGGTTGGACTCATAGGACGTGGCATCTGAGTGGACCATCTCCTGGATCTGAGTTAGGAGAATATCACTTTGTAATTAAAAGGTGTATTGATTGATTGATTACACTGTCAAATCACTGTAAGATGAACTCTCATTGACCGATTCAAAATTATTCTACAGAGCTGGTAAAGTCTTTTTTTGTCCCCTTCCAAATGAGCCAAGAGTAAGAACGGAGCATTGTGCAGCCAGGGCTCTGCTCCTGCCATCACCCTGCCCGTGGGCACTAGGGTCTGTGCGTCCAGAAGGTGCCTCAGGGACCACTGGTGCCTGGAACCTACCAAAGGTCTTAAGGAAAAAGTTCAGAAGTGAGCAATTTTTAGTCAAATCACCAGAAGAAGGGAGAGCATTGCAATGTGTGAGGCATTTCTGGAGCCAAGCCTTGCTGCTGCAGATGTGAGGCCACTGCTGAGCATCAGCACATGTTGTGTCAGGGTATTTTGGGGTCTGTGCCTACAGCCTTGGGACATCAGTGATGCAGTGTTAGAGGTCACAGATCCCAAACATGCTCTGTCTGAACAATACCTGATATTGACAAAATATCTGCTTGCCTGAGTTTATGAAGGTGACACAACCAACCCTTCTGCACCCTCTGCACAGCTGTTGAGTTTCTAGTGCTATTGGAGTTCCATCCAGAAGCAGTAAGCACTAAGGCAGTCAGTAGAAGCCCCAGGTAAATGTCCTGCCCAAAGCTGTGACACTACCATCAAGACAGAGGTTTGCATGTCCCCAAGCACTGGAAGCTCCAAGCACTACAACATCCCTGAGATGGACCCCAATGCATGGGGGCAAGCTCTACTGGTGGTCACCAACTCATCACAACTCCTCCTTGAGATAGCTCTTCCAGTTTTAAAGATTGCAATGAGTTCCAATTCCACTCAAAATGAATGTAACAGGATAAAAACCACCAAACCCAACCAGTCCAGACAACAGCAAAGGAAATGATGAGCTGCCTGTTAAGATTTCCCAGTGAGGGAAGGAACCAGAAGTGATGCATGTCCGTAGGCAAGAGATGAGGAAAGAGGCTATGTGATAGCTGTCTCCCAAAATGAAGAACTTCCTAATCCCTAGGTATCTGTTCTTTGAATGGCAACTAATCAGACATGGCTGCAGGGACACACGGACACAGCACAAGCCACCTGCACAAGCCCTGCCTCCTGAGGCTGCCAAGCCTGATGCTCTCGGAAGAGTCAACAGGAAAATGAAATACATCTCTATGGCTAATAAGAAATGCTGACAAAATCCAGACACCTTGTGGAGCACAGATCCCCCTGTGCCATGGTATAAACTAAAGGTCAAGCAGTTGGCTCAGGCAGGAGCAGCAACAACCCCCTGTCCTGGCTAAGGAGGGAAGGTGAGATGAGTTGAGCACTATGTTGTAGGTGTGTGGAAGGTTTTGGGGCTGCCCTGCTGTCTGCTGAGCCAAGACTCCATTTCCAGTTTGTGCCAGTTTCCTTGAAGTTCTCCTTTTCACCCCTTTTTCACCCCAGGATCCATCTCTGTCTGGCCCCCCCCCAGCAGCAGGGCTCAGCCCCATGGGTTAAGCCAAGCTGCCTTCAGCCCCATGGCCTTGGAAGAAACCAGTGGGAGGGAGAACAAGCCCTGGCTGAATTGTTTTCCAGACTTTTTCCCTTTGATATTAATCTGATTAATGTTAACATGAGTTTGAAGAGCCAGGCTTTATTTATTAACAATCTCCACTTCCGATAAGCACGCTGAGGTGAAATCTCTCATTACCAAGGAGGATTGCCAACTCCATTAGCAGCACATACAGAAAGAAACCCAGGGAAGACCTGCAAGGGCTCCCTAGACTTCAGAGGGTATAAATCCAATGGCAAAACCAGATTTACTGCTGCAGGTCAGAAATCAAGAGATTTACACAAGACCTAGCAGCATGTTCTGCTCTCTTTCAGATTCTCCATTAGCAGAGGAGTGTGTGGCAGGGGAACAGACTTCCCTGCATCTGCCCTTTTGCTGTATTAACTATGAAATGCAGGGATTTAACTCACAGGAAGAAGATAACATCATGCATTTCAACAGCACAAGGAGTCTGACTGAGGCTGACTTCAGGGCTATGCAGAATTGCTCTCCTCGGTGCTCACAAGGAAGCACCAGCTCACAGAGGCAGCAGGGCTGGCTTTGCTCCATTGCAGAGCTGAGGAAACTTGCTGCTGAGCTTCCTGAACTATGGCAAATTTGATGTGCCCTTGCAACCTGCCTTACTGCAGAGGTCTGGTTTGCCACGTGCTGCGCTGCGGGGAATCCTGGCCAAAAAGATACCGAGGATGTGCATGCTGCAGCCAGGCAAAATGAGGATGGACAACAGGGTTGGGCAGCACAGCAGGCATCAGAGAGGCTGATTTGGCCTTTGCAGATTTATGGGAGTGGCCAGGGGTGAGACAGGAAGTGATAGGGAGAGTGGAAGGTGGGGAGATAGGTTGGCACCCATCTGCTGTGTGAATGGTAAGCTCCTTCCCAAATTCCGGTGAGGAAGGTCCATTTGTCTTGGGTTTTTTTCAGTTCAATCCAGACCTTTCATGCTGGAGAAGATCTGCCCAGACACTAAGGAAAAGAATAATTGATTGTCCTTATTTTAAATTTAGATGAAGAGAAAGTTGAGCAGAGTGGTATTTCAGAAATGGGCAAGGCTATGAAACATGGCTTAGAAGATGTTACTGTTTGAAGTAGCTGGTTCCTGCTGGCAGCCATGGCAGCCTCTTGGGTAAACACTCTATTAAGACAATTTCTTTGAAACTTTGATTCTGTGGCCAATACACCACAACAGCTCCCTTTATCCATTCAATATGTAATCATACACTTCTTCTTTACAGTGTATGTTATTTATGCATCAGAGCAGAACAAGTCCAGGAGGAGAATTACAGATATGGGATATGCACTGCAAATGCTTATCAAAATTTGTAGGAAAATGCAGAAACCTGAGCCTTGGCTCAGAGGATCCATGGAGCTGACAGCAACCCAAGCACGGCCCTCTCTCAGAAAGGAGAGATGCTGCATTTTTCCTGGGATATCCCCCTAATTCCCTAAAGATACCTTAGCCCAGAGGTCTCCCCAGGCAGCTGCTTATTCCTTTACATCATTAAAAACTGGTGGGTTTGCTTAATCCCTTTGCTGAATGCTGCTGGTTCTGATCCCCTCTCTCACTCTCCTACATCTCCATCTCTTCTGTCCCCAGCCAGGAGGTTTTGCAGAAGGACATGTACAACTCTGCTCCTCACATACAACCCTGATGAACTCCATCTGGAGGGACAGCAACTGGCTCCACTGTTTGCCACTCACTGAATTGCTCTCCATTTCTCTAAAATGAACTTTTGGAAGCAACACGCTCAGATGCCACCTCCATATTATCCTGCCCATAGGTCCCAGTGTCCTCAGGACAGGAGAGGGTGAGTAGCTGGAAAAGCCATTTGTGTTCTTCAGATGTAAAAGGTTTGGGGTGACAATGGAGGTGAGTGGCTAGTGTGCAGCCTCAGTGGTTCCTCTGTGGGATTTAGGGTGATGATGGCCTTTGGTCAAGATGGGGAAAGCATCAGTCCTATTTTCCACCATGAGAACCTGCAGACAATGAGGGGCCTTAGTCATGCACTCAAAGTAGATGATATTTCCCCCTTAGGAAGGACCCAAGGAAAGAGAGACCCAGGAGCAGGAGTCAAAGATGCTCCCCTGCAGCAAATGGCTTAATTAGGCAAATAAATGATGAATGAATTGCAATAATGGGAAACCAAAGTGAAAGAAGATAGAGAGCA